>UCOH01012441.1:0-95309 GCA_900474275.1 Synergus japonicus | reverse complement strand
GGTGAAAGAAGGTAGGCTTCAGTGGTTATAATTTACCAGATTCATTTTTTTTTGTATCTTTTGAACGAAATTGAGTTTTGTATTAGAATTTCAGATTATGTAACGCTTGATGTTACAACTCCGTGTAAGACGCGCGTGACGTCAACGAGTTACGTAACATTATAGTTTCAAAATTTCAGTACATTTCTAATAACTTTAAATTCAGTTCTCAACCAAATTGTAATTTAGTTTCTTATCATTAATAAAATATGGTTTTTCTTTTATCTTATTTAATTTCAGCCTGAATTGTTTTACGCCCTCACGGAATCCCTCTCCTTGAGCTAGTTTGAGTAAAATAAAATTTTAGTGTTGATTCTTTCTTTTTTTTGTGTGTGTGAGCGGTATTTTTAGATACCTGGCGCCCATAACAACTAATATAAAATTTCGATTTAAATAATTATAAAGGTTTTTGTTGGGTTCTGAAGTTATGACGGCACTCAGAAGCTGAGAGTCCCTTGAGGCTGAGATTGTCGTTATAAATGCTTTTTTGTCTTTTATTTTGTGACATGTGAATTCCAAAATGATTTTGCACTTAAGATTACTTAAGATAAAATTTAAAATTAATATAAAGAAAATATGATTGTAAATTGATTGGCAACTTAAAGTAAACTTTTTGAGAGTTAATATATAAATTATATAAAGATGAAAATCTTTTCAGTAGTATTCAACTAATATAATGAAGAAGCAGTCTGTATTGTTATAGTATTAAAAAATCAGTATTAAACAATAGTAAAACTATCAGAGAAAGAATATTTTTAAAAAATGTTTTTCTAATTGTTAATAATTTTGGTGAAAGTTATGAAAAATTTAAGTATTGAAATAGTCTGGATGAAAAAGTACCTATTCATAATAAGCGAGCATCAGTTTAGTAAGAAGTATAAGTGAAAGATAAAGTATAGATAAAGATAGTGTATTTATAGTATTGTATTAATTAGTGCCTGAATAATTGTATACATATAAGACTAAAAATTGCTACTTTTACAGATACAAACAATTACAATACATTTTTGACATTCCATTGCACTGATAACATTTATTAGCTCTTTGAATCCTACTTTTTTGGGGAGGATTACAACAAAGTTTGTCAAAAATTCAGAATTTTAATTTTGGTTAGTGCAGAAGTTACCTCCTCTAATCTACATTTGCGTTTACGGGAAGCAAAGGGTTAAAGACATGATTTATTTTACTGAACTTAACACAACATTTCATTTTAAAAAGTTTGAAATTATAGATTTAAAAAATATAAAAAAACAAATATGAATTCTATTTTCACAATCATTAAAACTGCGCAATTTCTAACGATGTAAAAGAATATAATTTTAAAGAAACACAAAATAAAAAACTTGCAGCATGGAAAACGATGATTGAAAAGTTCTGAACGTTCAAATGAACGAATTTTTGTATTGATTGTATTTGTAACTATAAAAAGTTTTTAAATATTGATTCATTTACATTGAAAATAATAGAGAATTAAAGAAACTTATAATTCTGATTGCTATTTTTAGTTGGCACAATATTTCTGGATAAAATATAATTTAAAAAAATATTTCGTTCATTTGAACGTTCGAAACTCTATTCACATGGAAAATGTTGAAAATATATTATTTTAAATATACATATTTAAATAAATTCATAATAAAAATTAAAAATTCTCTTGACGAAATTAATTTAGTTGCCTTCCCTTGATGTTTTTAATCAGCTTTTCTGCTTCTCTTTTTTTTATCATAATATTTTTCTGTAAAAAAATCCTGGCAACTAAATTCTTTGGAAATTTTCCAAGCGGAACATCAATAGGCTTTTTCTGCACCGATTTTTTTATTGTGGTGTTAACATTATCAAGAAAAACTAGACGCGTAAGGGGAGATAGTATTTTATCTTGATTTGCTTCTAATAGTTCATTAAACCATCCTTTAGAAGCTTGGGGAGATTCATTCTTAGAAGGAGTAGTTTGAGCTTTCTGTGGCGTCAATTTCCTTTGTTTGACGCTATTTGACGAAAATTGAGCAAGCGAACATGTAATCGCTCCTCTGTGTAACAATTTTTTCTCTATGGCGTCCTTATTCCCAAAAAGAGCTCGAGTCGTGCGTGTGGATGATATATTATTTTCTTGAAATTGTAAATAATCTTTTATCCATCCCTTACCGGGTGTTTGAGGATGCTTACGTTTGAAACACGTTCTTGAAGTTTGTGATAGCGGCGTCTGTTCGTTTTTGGAGGCGGGCTTCTTTCCGATTTCCATCCTGTTGATCAGCTTCAAAAATTACAACTGGCTTTTTCTTCTTTCTTTACAACTGGCTTCTTCTTCCTTCTTTACAACTGGCTTCTTCTTTCTTCTATTTTTTGAAAAGTTCTTCTGTTCTTAAAGCTTCAGTAACAAGGAGAAAACGATCCACACTGATTTAAGCGTTGCACGAGTTGAACCTTGAAGAAGACAGAGAATGAATAAGTATGCTCGGTGCAGCAGGATGGTTAGTTTTAAAAGCAAGTTAGGTATAAGGACTCAATTGGACAAACCCTACTTAGTTACCCCTACTCAGACTCTTCTCTTTCAATTAGCTACCAAATTTTCCAACTTCTGTATATACTTCTGCATACACATACTATGACGTCCTCGATTATTGAACGTTCATTATTTTCCTAGAAATTTTCCTGTAAATTTCATGAAAAATTATAAAATTTCGCGATTCTTTGATTTCGACACCCTGCAAAAAATATAGAATTAAAAGAGTCACTACTGGTAGGGATATAAATGGAACATCATTTTGGTCAATGTTCAAGGTTCATCAAACCCATGAATTTATTCATTTAGTAAAATGATCTTTATACTCTCATCATAATTAAACCAAAGCTAACAATCAAATTTCAGAATTTAATTGTTCAATCTGGATTTAGAATTTGTATAAATGTTTTAACAGTAATTTATGCACGGAGAAAAATGGATATTCAAACTTAATATATATATACTCAATATCTTAGATACTTAATCACGCTATTTGAGTATCTAGATATTGAAGCTGAATATCCAGATACTTAATCTGAGTATCTTTAGATAGCTGTCCCACAGTTCAGTATCCAAGATATTGAGTTTGAATATCCATTTTTCTCCGCGGGGCGTGTAATTTGCGTTGAGGAGGAAAGAACCCACTTTGTCGATCGTAAATAAAGATTAGCTTCAGGTATAGAGTTCAGGTAGAAAATGACCTTTATTGACTACTGACTCAGTGGACACTTTACTTGTGAAAGTAGACAATTTCACATCTCTTTCAATATGATTGCTAACAGCAGTTTAGGTTTATTAATTTATTATAAACTAGAAAACAAAATTGTGCTCCAAATATTTTGTTGCACTCAGCATTGGTCTTTCTAAAAACGAAATAAATATTAAAACTAAATTTATTTTACTTTACATTCACTTCCTTGAGACAGTAAGGGATTTACAATAATTTTTCCAAAATACAAACACCTATTTTAATTTTTAACTATGATACAAAGAGTAATTTTTAAATATTAAGTTGAATATTAGAAATATACTTTAAAATTTAACATTTAAGTTGTGAAGAGAATATAATAGCAAAATAAGAATTGTATTCTCAAACCTAGTAGCAATAGTTATTTTTTAATAGTTATTTTTTTATTAAACTAATAGTCTTCTAGATTAACAAACCAAAAGACAATCCTTAAAGTATTTAAATTCCTTACTGTCTGACCTAACTATTTAATAATTTATGGAATAACAAATAAATAAATTACGCCTTGAGTCTACAGCCGTTCATTCTGCGTAGCGTCATCCAAATTTACAACTTTCATACAATATTTACATCTAAAACGATCTTAATTAACAATCTTTACCTTAATTAAATGCACTACATTCGTTACAAATACATGAATTCATTGCTTATTAACCCTGTTACTTCAGAAGATTTTACCGCATAAGTTTAGAAACTAAGAATAAAGGAACACTTTCATAACATTTTTCTATATTTGGTTATTGCTGTTAAAACTTAAATGAGCTATAAAAAAGAAACTCTAATATCACTGTACAATAATTGCACATGAAGAAATTAATTATGTATAAAGAATAGGAGTTTTAGGTATTCTGTACTTTAGATTTCGAATACATATAATGTTTTGAATGAAAAATTAAAAATAAGTAACAATATTCCTACAGATTTAATATAACGGCAGTAATTTTTTACGAATTCAAATCTTTGAACCTGCTTCGCAGTTTTAGAAATTATAGCAACGTTTATATTATATAAGCTTTGTTCATACAATGTTATATGCATAACTTGTGATTTGTCAATTCGCCTTGAATTTATTGGAGAAATTTTGGATATTGATTCTTTTACGTATCATGTTCTCTTTACAGATGAGTATGAAATTTTTATATCCATGTTAACTCTGACAAAAAATTCAAGTTTTTCCTTTTCGATCATCGAAACTCTCAGATTGTATTTTTTGTGGTATTTTATTTATATGTATAAAATTGAATAAATCCATTTAATATTCAAATAGACTGAGTTTTGTTTACATTTAATCAATTAAAACAAATTTAAATACAATTTTGAGCGAAGGTCCCACTAAATATTTTTTTTACAAAATCATTTGCAAACCTAAATTAAGTTTTAACTTTAAATTTCGAAATTCAAATTTATCAAGTGATTTTAGAAATCATTTTATCCTAAATGTGAAAATCGTAACTTTTTTTCGAACGAATAATAAAAAATCAAAACGTTGACTGTAGTCACATCGAAATTTCTCGTGATAAGAAATAAATTCAGGGTTGATCGCTTTAATAAATCCAAAAGTGAATTGAAGGATCCGTCCTAAGAAAATAAGAATTTTTTAATGAATAATTTGATGAAGTGAAGAATCTACAGATGGATTAATGAAAAATGGAAGGTTTACGACAGCTTATACTGATTTTATCGATGACTCTTTTTCTTGTGATCTTTTTAGTTTCAGCAGTCATGATCGTGAATGAGAAAGGTGTCACGGTAAAGAGAACTCGAAGTTCCCTGAAGAACTTGCGTACCCTGAAGACTAATTGCCAGAGGAAGTGAACCTGGCCCACATATATTCATTGTACCTCTACTCGCTTCAGTTACCGAGCGATATCTGGCCAATCTTCCTGACCTGAAATTACACAAACACTATGTTAATTCGATTTAATCTATTATAGAAGATAAGCTATATTTCCACTTTATTTATATATACAAGGAGTAATCGAAATATATAATGTATTCTTTTTAAACAATATATGCTGAACTCAGTTTTGGTTAAAAACTTATTTAAAGTTTCAGGATTGGCGAAGAGGATTTATTTTACAGAAAGAAATTATTAAAGTTATTAATATTAATATTATTTGGAAGAATATGGTAGTTATAGGTACATATAGAATAGAACATTTACATTAGAGTTAGGTACATTAAACTAAGGAGACTAAACTCAAAATAATGGTTTTGTTTTGGCAGGTTTTGGTAAACAAGTGGAAATAAAATTTTTGATTTAAGAGACAGGACTGCAGAAAGCAAAAACAACACTTGGACCAAAATCTGGGTTTTGGTTATCCGGTAAAGCTGTACATTTTTCAGAGGATATACAGGGGTTAAAACTGCAGAACAGTTTCATATTTACCTGAGCTTTTTTTTTTTAGAAAAATCTCAAACGTGAAATTTCGGAAAAAGAAGTTGGTTCCATTAGTAAAACCCAGAACTTTTCCGTGACATTTTTCTGAAACTAAAAATAATCCAAAAAAAAGAGAAGAATTAAGATTTCAAGTCTATCATCAGAAAAATGTCTGATAGCTGATAAAGAATTCATCGAACTAAATATAGAAAAGAAGAATTCAAATTTAAAAAATCATTAAAACTGTTGTTCCTTGAAGCACTTTTAAAAAGTTCATTACTATTTTTTTTAAATATTATTTTAAGAAATTATTTATCGGAATTTGAAACCTCTTTTTAAAAGTAATCTTCTCGGAAGTATATATCACGTTTTTAAGAAAAGAATTTCTGCTTTTTAGCTCAGTTTAGAAGAAGAAGGCAGTGATAAATTACCTGGAGCATTGGCACTTTAGAAGTCGAATAAAGGCAGCTCTGAAAGTCTTGTTAAAGACTGTGTAGATTACGGGATTGATGGTTGACGACACATATCCTAACCAGAGACACGTATCGACGACGTGACCCGGTATTTTACATTCCGGGCAGGCTGCGAAGACGATATTTAGCAGAAAAAATGGTGCCCAACACAATACGAATGTGAAGAACACTAGTCCTAACACTTTACTGGCTTTCTGTTCCGTGGCCACGGCATTTGCAGACAGCGATCTCCTTTTCGCCCTCCCAGGAAGAAACCTTGAACAAGTAAAATTATAATTAAGTACCTTTTTTTTAATAACAAACAACTTGATCAATTATGGATATAATTTGGAACTACAATCCCACTAAAGTTTGTGACCCTAGCTCAAAGGATTTTTGAGTTATTAAGAAAAAAGTAACGGCAGTTTCATTGCTTTGTTAAATAAAATAAAGATAGATTGAGCCACGGACTACAATTCTTAATTTCAAATAAATTTTTGAATTCTAAAGATGTATGAATTTTAAAACTTTACTATAACTGACCTTATCATTTCATTCTTGAATACTTTTTGAGTTAAAATACGCCAAACTTCGTATGCTTCCAGAAAAATATAAAATTTACATATTCTCATTTTAACAAACTTTAATTCCCAGAACGGATCAGAAATGCATATATTATACGTTGAGAATGCAATGTCGCATCTTCCGGTGTGTTTAATCTGATGAGGAAATTAAAGCTGATATGTCATTTATGTGCGCATGTACTAAGAAGTTACTGTACTTTTTCGAGTAGTTGCAAAATTTGTATTCACAGTCAGTTCCTAAAATGATTCGATATACGTATGCATATTTTATGGAAAGAAAATTATTAACTGTGGAAGTTCTCAGTCACTCTTTCCTGGTAAATCAAGGATTGACCTTCGAAATACAAGATTCCTTGAAATTTTATTTGATGCTTCTGATTTAAGGGCACTTTCGGTAATTTGATCTCGAGCATCGTTGCTTACTCTGGTTCTGTTATAAATATACGAATAATATTAGAGAGTTATACTTTTTAATTTTCGGATAGACTGCGTAAAAATATTTAAAATTCGAGAAACGTCCCAGAGTCCTATAATCATAGTATTTATTAAGTTATTAAGTAAAACTTTAAGATAAGTTCTTACTCAGAAGATTACAATGTGAGAAAACGATTGTTGAACAAATTCTAGTCCGTAATTATACTTTATAATAGATACAACTTTAGCTCAATAATTATTATCAACCTATATTATTTAAATGTTTCAGTTGTTAAAGTGATAATGACTTTCATAAACTGGAGCCCGAATTACATTTATCGCATAATTAAATTAATTAACAGATTCGGGAATTTGCAAAATTTGCATAAAATTTTCATTTGGCTCATTTTATTTCCCAAATCATTGCTCTACTGCAGCACTGTTAAGAAATCTTTTTTTGAAAACTGGATTTTGTCACCTTTACAAAACTTCCTGTGAGGAAGCAAAAATATCGTGAAATATGTTTTAGTATTATAAAATAATACTTCATATTCGAAAAGTGATAGATGGATTTAGTCATTTACATCTGGATTTGCGAAAATTTCGATGGAAAAAGAGTACGAGTGGAAAGATGTGTGATAGAATGATTGACTTTTATGACTTATCGTAAAATAAAACAGACTCCCGGTGAATTTAGATGATCGTCATATGACTTTTCTTGATGTTTCGAGGTCAGGTAAATCCAAGTATTCGTCGTATCTATTCATATGTAAATAGCTTATGAGAAGTGAGTCTGTTATCCATGCATACAATATCTGTCTCAAACATCTAATATGTACATCAATTGGATTATAGCACGTCGACGTTTGCTCGCTATCAATGAGAAGTGCATTGTTTTCATTCGAGAAAAACATTCGTAGTTCGAAAAGCAATTTATATGCTATCGAAATGAATTCGCGAGAAACAAGGTCCTTGAAATATACAGAGAGCTTTAATATAAGCTGGGGTTATTTTTTTCCTTTGTGCCAATTTCTTCTTTCAATTAAAATTGGAAACATGTATATTTTCATCGAGCTAACAAACGCGTCCAGTTTTCTATTGGTTAAGATTATTTTTCAATTACTAGTGGATATACGTAATCCACTCTAACAGTTTTATTCTTTACTGAAGAGCGACAAGTGCTATGAAAGTTACACCTTGCGATTTGAATTAATTTCAATCCAAAACTTTCGCTAGGGAGTCTAATATGAAACTACACATTTTGTGTAATTAATTCTTCTAGTTTCATTTGTCATTTTGTGTCAACAATATATTCAATATGAAGAATATGCATGAATATGAATGTGCAATAATATGTATGAAGAATGCATACATAATTTTAATACGCGAAGACCAATTTTCACTCAAATTGAATGAAGCGAAAGGCATGTTGTGATAATTCTCCTAGGAGGTACATTGGACGCCTATATGTTTCAAAGGATTATAATTGCGAACACAGTCTGCCAATTAAAGTACCTTCAGTTAACACAATTACTACCAGATGTTTTATGGATTTCATAAGCTTTTTGTTTTATATAGAAACGGTATTTTTAAAGAGTATGTAGATGTATAACTATAAGAGAAAAAAATTGGCAACTTTTTAAACGTTTCTTAAATGAGTTCTAACTGCGTTTATTTAAACTTTTCCAATTTGTTAAAAAATAATATTTTGACTAATATTGAAACTGCATTAATAAATCTGAGAAACGAGGGAAGGGCATGAGTATAGTTTCGGACGTGTACATGGTAATTGAATTCAGGTGGACTTGTACCACGAAATCCAAAGTTTTAATTCGATTTGGAAGTAACAAACATACAGTGTCTAACTGATAGACTATCACAATGTTAGCATGAATATTAGGGGAGTATTATCCGAACAATTTCCAATGACACCTAATTGCCTTTGTTATAAGGAAACCCCTGTAACACATAAACTGATATTGTGTTTCTAGATAAGGCCACATCAATAATATAGAAGTTTCTCTATAATGTAAATCCAATGTACATATGTTCTCTAATCTAGATTTTGCTAAAATAATGATCGATCATTAAACTGCTGAGAATTTCATTTCGACACAATTTTTGATATGAGATTGTAAAAATGAAAAAGGTACATTGTAAAGTCAAATTACTTTTTATACAGATCATAAATAAATACTTTTCCACATATCAAAATTTTGACTAAACCCATTAACTATAAACTAAAATAAAAAAAAAAACGAGAAATAAATAAAATGATCGAGAAATCTTATTAAAAAATCTGAAGGTTTCAAAATTTGAGATCTGCATATTGAAGAGAAGATTTTCAAGAACTGTCATAACCGTCATTAATAATAGTCAAACTTTGCCAATTTTGAGAAGGAAAGATTCTCTACGTTCTTCGGATATATTCGCTGATGATTAGAACCGGAATTGCTGGTTCTAAAAGCACCCCCATATGGTATGATTTATTGAGGCATCAGGGATAGATTATGCGAAACGTGCAAATATCTATGCAAGAAACTTGAGAATTACTACATATAGTTATTTTATTTTTAAATGAGCGTTTTACGAGGCTCGAGAGGAGTTTTCTGATGAAATAACGACCAAACTTGACTTCTTTCTCGATAGTTTCAATGTTTTTGACTGGAGTTCTCTGGCATTAGCGCATCATGTGTTTGAACGCAGTCTGCTGTATTCACCATTTACTGTGGTTTTCATGAAGCCAATGCACAATACATGGCATTGTGGGATTTAGTGTTTAGAACACAGAAAATAAACATCAAAGGGATAACGTAATTTACATATCAATCATTTTGGCAGAATTCTCCTGATATAATTTTATCTCATAATTACTCAGACGCCTAAAATTTAGATTTGTTTAAAAATTTAAAAATATTTTAGCAATATAGTTTTCAACAGTTTTCAACCTTGTAAGCCTCTGCTAAAAATCATCTTTAGGGTTTTCTCCGAGTTCTTAATCTACACACGAATTATGTACGAAACGTGATAAAAAACTATTTCATTTGACGAGGTAATAAAAACTATAACTGCTGCCATTCCCATTTCCCAGTCATAAAAAATTTATAAAGATGAAATACCAACATTTTTTAGTAAAACCAATTTTAAAAAGAAAATTTTATGGCTCACGGGGTACTGATGTTGTTCTTTGCAGACAAATCAACACGCACAAGGTATATAATTTTTTTTTCATGAATCTTGAATAAAAATTGAGTGACAGATACATAATTTACTTTTGAATCTGAAGAGGGAAAAACGATGATTGATAAATCCGTTTATTCTTTAGAGCTTTTTTATGTAGGTACAATGGTTGACTATATCCCTCAATGATTGGCCATTTTATTTTAAATACACGTAATTAAGAAATATTCACGAATAAAACTATTAATAAACAGTGCAAGATTAACTGTACATTATTTATTATAAGTTTTAAATTTAATAGTCAACATTTCTTACTACATGATCATTTTGAAGTGGCTAATCATTGTCAAAAGTTTCCAATCACTGTGCCCATTCCCCTACTCTATACTGGAAAGGCAATTTGAATTGAACTTCGTAATTGAGAGTTAATTGTTGCAGTAATAAGCTGTAAAATAGCCTATGATAATTACCTGAGATTGAGTGTCGTAGGAGTGACATTCAGTTGTAGTTTGAGGGACCTAAGTGTGAAGTGGCGTGTTTCCCTCGCTATGTTCTCCGGAGTTTGGGTACTCTGGTCCACTTTAGACGCTACTTCTGACTCTGTTGTGCTTTCGGCAGTGCCATTTAGCGAGAGGTTTAGCTGCGGTTGAGAACTACTAGTCCTAGCGCTGGTACTCCTGCTTTTACCATCAAAAACATACGATCATACGGATTTGGAACAATGCCAAACCAGACTCCTATCTACAATTCTGCATGGCGAAGTGCCATGGGTTATTAGAAGGCGGAAAATTCCACCTACACCTCTAAGAGATGCATTCTTTAAAAATAAATACTTTTCAGTTGAAGTGAAACCAATCAATCATACCATTTTTCTTTTAATTTCGGGTGGTTTAAAAAAACCGGGCGTGCGATTTCAATTTTTGAGATCTTATCTGTGAAACCATCAAGAAATCCTTCCTTCTTTATTTCGAACGACATAAGTGAAACAATTGTAATCATTATAATTTAGTATAAAAAAATGCAAATAATTGTATAGTTGATATTCAAGGACAGAGGAATGAATAATAAATAGATAGTGAAATTATCATATATTTTCAAAACGATCCTGGCCTTATTAAAGTCATTTCTGTACGCAAACGTTGCGTGATAGCGAACAATTTGACGGATATTGTTTCGAACATTTCACCTTCCTTTCCTATAATCCCCTCGCATATATGTATTCAAACACTTTCAAAGGCACCTGGGAATTTAATAATCAATTGATTGTTATCCTATCGTTGACATATGTCAGGCTATTATCGTCAGAAACATCGGCAAAATTCACAATATGTACATTGTGCAGAAAGAGTGACTGTCCACTCTCAAATATTTCGATTTTCACTATCTATAATATTTTAATATTTAACCAATTTAATCCGCATCTTCAATGTTGCGACTTATTCATTTATTTTGTCAGATATTTTGTGAAAGATTTAAAATATTGGTTACCTTAAACATAATATACTGAAGATTATCAATTTTAATCTGCAATAAATAATAAGTATAATAAAGATAGTAATTTATAGCATATCAATATTAAACCAGTTAATATTTCAGATAGCACCGTCCCCTAATTACAATATTTAAACGTACCTATCAGTTCCAGAGCTTCCGCCGGATGTACGCCAAAATTGTCTGGAAGAAAGGGTGGATGTCCTTGATGGCATAGTGTTCCTGGTGGAAGCGTATCTTCCACCAAGTCTTCGAAATTGATCGCTCTCCGGATGTTCAGCGACGAAACGAGCCTTCTTCCGGAGTAGCTGGACCGTCAGAACATACGTAGCCACCATTACTATCATTGGTATGTAGAAGGCCACCAGGGAGCCGAAAACGAAGAAGGCCCTATTATTAATGACACAGACGCCTGGTCCTGGCATAATGTTGCTGGGGTTGAACAAACCTAGAACCATTACATCCCTTACTCACACTTTATCATAAAATACACGAATGTTTTGTCAATTAAAAATTGGTACAAGCGTGATACATTCCCATTAATCAACTTCCCTCTGCTGAATTTTTTTCTTTTTTGCAGACAAATATTTCAATTGGTTATTTAGAATTTTTTATTAATGGGCTTGTTTTCACTCATTAGTCATTTATTTACATTATTGATTAAACAAACATATTTAATTTTACATGTTTCTCTAGATATTGTATTTAATTAGAGATTTCAAATAATTGTATAACGGCTTACCAGGTATTATTAACATAATTATAAAATCCCAAATGAAAACAAATTATTTATGATATGACACAAGGGTAGAGACTCCATAAATTATTTCGCATAGGTAATTGCGTAAATGCTTCGAATGCATCCTACCCAATCTATCATCCGCTTTGTTCAAGTATTGCATTGCTCTTGACTCGGTCGCAATATTAATTTTGGCAAGTATAGCAAGTGTAGAAATATACATTTTATATTTCTGTATTTTTCATCAAATGAACTACTCTGATTATTCATTATTAGCGATTCAGGTTTTACTTGTATTATAATATTCGTTATATTTGTCAACTTAAACACAATCTGCATTTGACGTTTTCCACAAAGTTCTCCTCGTTGCGATGGCTTTGAAGCAATAGACGTAATTAACTCTCGAAATATTGATCCAATTATGCAAAGTTTCGTTTGACAATATGTGTCACAAAGATATAATAATAATGAAGAAATTGTGTAGTTTTTATCAAAGGATAATTGTTTACCGGCGTTTCAAAATATTGAAATTACTGGATTTTCGAAATATCTCAATACCTTTTTCTTTATTCATGTAAATTGTTGTATTTCTAGGACATACTTTCTACTGAAAAGTATAATATATGTTTACAATGATTTACGACCGCGCAATGTGTGATTTTGGCTTACTATTCGAACCTTGCCTTAGCATTGGCAGAAAGAAATATCGCTTACTGCATACCTAATGCAAGTGAAAAATTGACAAAAATATATGTATTTAGATTTCCGAAAAGTATTATTTATTTCTAATTCAACAATAGGTCAACTTTTATTTCGAATTTTATTTATTTAGCTTGAGATCAGTTTATCGAGAAAGTTTTATTCATCAAATCACTACTCTTTCATATTAAATGGAAAATCGTTTCTGAATAAATAAAAGACTATAAAAGTAGCAGCAAATTGTAGATTCGATAAATCGACAAAACTCGTCTGTTTCCAACGTTTTTCGTTTTTGTCCATATTTAGAGCAAGCGATGGACGATGGTCCAAGTCTATCATGAGGATCAATAAGCTATTATGTTTTTTGTGCCTTTCAACGTCAATCACGTTCAGTCAAAGGAAAGTAAAAGATCGAGTCATTATACTTTCATCTGAAAGAGGATTACGTGCACGATTTCATAATCTTACCTTCTTAGTAAATATAATAAAAAGGACTGTTACAGATCCACAAAAGATTTTTTATATTTTTCTGCTAAACTGTAATTTCAAATTTTAGAATCGCTTAATGAATTTTGTTTCATTAAAGTTTCATCAAGAATTCTTCATTAAGTCCTTATTATTAAATTTGTAAAGTAAAATGAGTCTTCAGAGTATATAGAGAAAATAATGTTTATCCTGGAGGTAGAAACAATTAAAAAGCGATTTTAATTGATAATAAGCACTGTAATTTAAAAGTGATTTTCTCTCATCTTGCAACTTTCTAGGGAATTACTAATCTAAAGTAAATCTACTTTACCTAATACTGTAATGGAACTGGAAACCAGCATTGCCAGTAGCCAGACCGCTGCGATCTTGAATCCAACTAGCCGTTTTGTTGAGATATGCCTCGTTCGCAGTGGATTTCGAATTCCAAGATAACGTCCCAAGGAAATGAAGCACATGTGCATGATGCTTGCGGAGCAAGCTAACACGTCACATGTCACGTAAACGTTGCACCACACGACCCCGAATGGCCAGTACCCTGAAACAAAATCGATTATCATAATTAACAGTCCAGATAAAACCCAGAGAAGCGTTTACATTTTCGCCTTTGAGGGATGATAAAGGGATTTTTTACACCTTTATAAACCACTTTAAACTCTTTTCAACCCTTTTTTGTCTTCTCTTCCTATTTAAAGTTACGTGCCGGAAAATGTAGGTTAATTCAAATTCATTTGGTTCAATATATCATGTACAATCTACAGAATATATAATTTTACCCTAAATTGTAGTAGCTTCTTTTTTTTAGTTCGAGTAGTTTCGGTATTAAAACTAGGTCGAGATAAATATCAAATAGCCTGATGATCATTTAGTTTTAATAATTTAATTATAGATTAAAAAACGATCTAATCACTAAAAAACTGCTCTTATAAAGTGGAAGTATCGAAGTGAGTATATAATCTCAATGATATAAAATTACTTCAAAAAGATTTTGAAAATTTTCAGGTTTTAATAACAAATTTAACGAAATTTGGAAGGGAATTGTGAATCAGTGATCAGAAACTACTTGAAGTAATCAATTTTCGGGTCTCTTGGAATTTATAGAGAATGACGTATTGATAGCCGATGAATGTATATAGGTTGGCCTAACTTAGGTCAATGAGAACACTGGAGGACCAATACTGTTCAAATGCGAATACTGCAGCCTCCAGGATGATTAAGAGTGCGGGACTTGATGTATTATCATCCAGTATCTAGATCTGACTGTCAGCGCATGCTTTCCTTTTGATCATACTCCTACTCATATCTTGGGACTTTGGCATTTGAATCTATGAACTTAACGCCATTCATTAAATTATAAAAATTATCTGCTGCTTCTAACACATTATGCAATATTAATTTTCAAGGTTTGAAAGTAATTCTGTTTTTGGGACATGAGATCACTTGCGAAAAGCTTTAAATATTTCGAATACTGCAATTTAAGTACAAACAATCAGCCTAATATACAATTACATGTTCTCTGGTTAATTTCCCATTCAATAAATTCATTAAATTTAATTCGAGAGTGCCATTGGTTTCACGGCATATAATGAAAACTTTATATAATGAAAATCGACACTGAAATTAGAGTCTCGAAAAGGTATAGGACAAAGCTGAGTCCTCTAAACTTGCTTCAATAGTGAACTTCAAGCGAAATCTAATTCGGCATGAATATAATTGAATATAATGCCGACTTGGCCCAGTCAGAATTTAATTTCCATTATCAAAATCTCAATCTAGGTTACTCTCTTTCCTCCTTTTTTAATATTTATCGATATACATGTGTTCCAGGCAATGCAATGTTTTCGTCTTCTTTTTCGACACTTTCAGATATATTGCTTTTCTGAAAATAAATCGTTGAACCTAGAAATCAAAATATATTGCAAAAATTTCCATTCGAAGGTCATAAAATGCATCCAGGGTCAATATGTCCTCATATGTTTAAAATAACTTCAGTCTTGAATAAATAAATTTCCAGAGCAGAATAAAAGTATCGATTGTGAAATTCAATGCATATTTCAATTGCATACGTATTGTTTGACAAAAAGGATTCAATTGATTTTTTTTTTATTAAATTCTGCATGTTACTTTATCACCTGTTAATAGATATTAAACTTTTCTTGAGTAAAATGCGTTGGCGGAAAAGCAGCAGACGTTTCATAAATTCAGGAAAATGTCAGAGGGCAAAAGTGCATGATTTATTGAACAATGATAACTGTAGTCATACATCTTTTTGAATTCTAACCCCTATAACTGGTCCAGGTAGAAATTAAATCATGATTTTAAATTGGTTTAGAAGTTTATCGAGAAGTATGTGAAAATAGATCTTCATTTAATTCGTGCAAGTATTTTATCCCAGCTGAATGGATATAATAATTTTAGTCGGCCTTGAACAGAATCCTCAGATCTTGACCACATAGACGTCGTATTTATACAGTGAATGCGACCCTCGAATTTCCAAAGTGCTCCTGATTACTGAGACTTTATGCATTTTAGAGATAAGTATAATTCCGTTTTTGCGAGAGAAGAAATATTTGTAAGATTTTCAATGCCTAGCACTTGAAATTAGAGATCAAAGAGATGAGAAAACTGATCCAGTTGATGAAGAAGAGCTTACAAGGCAGAAATCAGGAAATTTAAAAAAAGATAAGTGAAGAGTTTTTATCTTTTAAGCAGATCAGCGATAAATTATTCCTTATACAAAAGACGACTTTTTGCATTCAAGATATAATTTTTTATTTAAATTTCAATTCAAATTATAAATTTTTATTTCAGGAGATAAGATATATTGTTCAATAGATTATTATTTTATTTGATTTATGAAAACAGTCGTAATACTGAAACATTAATCAGACGCAGAAGTAAATTTCTCGTATGAGCAACCTGCTGAAATTCCGATTAAATCTCGGTTTCCGGGGATACTTTTTGTCGATATCTACGTAATTCTAGTTTCAACTTGATTCTAATTTATTTTCAGCTCGTCAAAATAAATTACGGGATATTTTGTTTGGAGAAGATACATTTTTTCATTTATAAAAGCTGTATGGAGGATAATATGTTGTTAACATTAATAAAAGATAATTTCCTCATACACTTTTATATAGTCTGTAGCTTTTTATTAATACCTACACCGGAGGTATACCTTAAAAAATAATTTTCATCCTCTTCTCTATTTTTTACTTTAAAATATGTGCCCATCACAAAAGTGTGCATTATGTTATGTCTGAAGTTATACTTCATTAAATAATATAATGGATGTTCCATCTTCTATAATAAAATATCCTATTATAAAGTTGAATTTAATCAGTCAGAATTCTTTCTAAATTTCAGACAATGACAATTAAATGAGAATTTTTAGTAACCGTCACTAAAAATGCCATCCGTTTTTGACTGTGGATAAATCAGTGGAATATTACTGATTTAAATACTTAAATGTATATGTATATTATTAGTTGATATGTACAACATTTTATAGAGGTTTACGGATCAATTTAATGCCTTCAACTGCATGAGCTTAATCGTTCGTGTTGGATGAATAATTATTGTGAACTTCGCCCTATAATCACCAATCTAAATGCATCGGTTTCCAGTATTATCCTCACCAACAGCGGTTGTCGATACAATCGATTTAATGCAAAGTTGGGAGTCTTTGTAAAAGTTCGCTCTATTCGAGATACCTTTATACTTAATTTCTTTTTGTATACTATTGCCATTCTGGAGAATTGAGAATTTAATTGCACAAACTTTAATTACTCTCGGATAATAAAATTCATTTTGGAATATAATGATATAAAATGTGTGTATTATAATGTGACATAAAGTAATAATTTAATATTATTCTTCATCTATAATTTCTTGAAATTACATATGAAAAATAATTTTTTGATTTCAGTTAACGTAACAAGTAATGAAACTTTCAATCAGAATTCGATTTTCTAAAAAAAAAGGCTTAAACTTGCAACACATTCGTAAAATTTAAGCAGAAACTTCTAACAGTGTAACAGAAGTGTGTAATGTGTAATTTGTGCCAGGTGTCTACTTTGCACAAAACCACACATCCCTCAAGGCAATATTATATACAACAGTTAAACTCGAGAACCGACAACTGAATTTTGCTAAATGAAGGCAAAGGTAATTCAGAGAGCGATAAAAGCATTTAGTGAAGATAAAAGTGGTAGAATAGTTAAATATCCCACCTATTTAAAAAGTTTTGATCTTGAATCTAATCAAAAGAATCTTTAATTATGTTCTGGTATTGAAATGGTCAATAAATTCCAACTACAACTAATTTAAGATACTAGTAAGAAATAAATTTTTTGTTGAAGTGCCATCGAGTTTTATAACTCTACTAACAATAAATCTTGAACGTACATTGGAAAACAGATAACTAAACTTTGAAATGAGCATTTGTCTGAAATTCGATATATGTTTTATCTTCCTATATATATATACATAAATACAACGAGAATAAAGATCCACGAAACAAAAGCTCTTTAGTTTCTGGAGCTGTATTGTTATCTACTATATATGAACATTCAGCTTAGAATGATTGATGAAAATTACCTTTGATGAGGTTGCTTTTCGCTGTAATGCTTTAAGTTGAATTTCAGTAATCAAACATAATAATACACGAAATACTGTTTAGTTCCCAAACTACAAATGTTAATTTAAGGTATATAAATAATAAACAGATTTAATTATACATTTCTCTCTATGACACAAAAAGAACTGGAGAAATGAACTTAACAGAAATTTATCGTGTTGAGGGTAGAGAACACATCTCAAGAGATTCGATTTCAGACTTTTCTTACATTTTATGGCACATCATTTTTTTAGATCTTGGATTATATACTACATATGCGTTGTGAATTTTAAACCAACTTTATTATATCTTACTCAACAGACAAATGCGAATATCGAGACAAAATCTATCTTGACAAATTACATTAAGATATCGTAAAAGTACGTGAAAAAGATCTGTAGACAAGATTTCATTTGAATATTCTCAATTCTCACATTTTGAGTAGGAGATAATTTTAAAGAAAAACTTTTCTGATTTTCAAATTCTTTTTGTAATAATTTTTGAGAAATTCTTTCAATACTTTTTACGAACACTCTTATTACAATTGGCAGATTGGATTGGAAACGATTCTATAATTATATTTCAATCGAGCGCTGATCAATAACTAAAGCGCTATTGAAAATATGGTTTCCTCAATTCCGTTTTAAGTGAACTTTTAACCTTTTAAAGTCAAGTAATGAGTTTTCAAGAATTCATCAAAAGTAATACACATTTAAACTATTTTTTACAATGTCCATTATGATCTTATTTAAAATGTAAGAAAAAATTCTTGCTATTCTTTTTGTTTTAATACTTAATACCGAGATGTTACACTCGCCGATATTAAAAAGCTGAAAATGTCAAAAAAAGTCAGCAAACTTTGCATATTGGCAAAGAATTTTAAAAAGTTTACTGAATTGTATTGAAGAGTCAAACTCGACATATCAATCTTCACTTGAATTGAGAACCTAGCGAATGTGAAAGGACCTACTTGAATTGACAACCCTTATTGGTGTGATATATTAAGGACATCGTAATATTCTCATTCATTAATGACCTAATTTACTAAAATTATAATTAATTTCCTCCTTGAATTAATAAGTAGCGTCCTTAGTATTTAATTCAACACATGATTTTCTTATCCTTATCTTCTACCTCTATTCCCTAAATGATTATAACTTTTACTAATTTCAATTAGTGACGAAAGCAATTATTAAATTACAAGTACAACCTGCTTCTGACCTTAATTATTGTTAAGGTAGAGAATTAATTATATTCAAAATTGAAACGTGACGTGGGAGCGCAACAAGCAAAGGATTTAGCGTAATTTACATGAAAATCTCTATATATTTCCTTTACGAAAGCTACTTACGCCCTCCATTATAAATCTACGCTATATTTGAATTTCTTAGTCAAATAATCATTATGACTGTTTAATCATAGAATACACTAACAAACTAAATAGATAGTAGCAACAGATTTCAATTTCATTAGCGCTGTTGAAAATTAAAGCCTTACATTTTGCAAACAGTTCTTTAGCTGCTCGGTGCCTTCGTCATAGCTCTAAGTAAGGAAAAGTTTCTCACCTATATATATATGTACGCGAAAACTTGGTCTAAGGTCTAAGGAAATCTAAGTCAGGACATATTTCTATATGAATATTATACAAGCAAGATTTCGCATGCAGAATTTACTAAACTTTACGAATTTAATTTTGTATTATATTAAATTAGAACCAGAATTCCAACATTATCAAATTCCTCCAATATTTACATCATCAGATATTTTTCTGAATAGAACAGTAATTCGGAAACACAATAACTTTGAAAAATGTATGCAGATATTTTGCATCTATTGCTGAAAAAGTTTAATACCCTCATTATCCGTATAGAACTGACTCAAAAAGGGATCTATATGTAACACTTGAAAATATTCTCTGAATGCATATTTAGTGCACAAGCATCTTGAGATTTTATAAGTCGGCCTTGAGTGCGAGAAGGATAAAAAATGCATTCATATCTCAAACTCCATTCTCACACCCACTTCTTTATAATCCTCTGCTTATTGGAGGCCATAAAGCAAAATATAATGGTGCAAAAACTACTGGAAATAGTGCAACATTATTCCCTGACAGTGATAACAATTTTCAACCCACCTAATCGAGATTCAAAATTAAATTGAAACATTAATAAAGTTCATCGTCTACAATAATTGAAAGATCTGGTCGCTTTTCCGCTTAATTTGCATTTATACTTACGAAATCCCGTTACAGAGACAAATTTATGCAAAATCCGTTGGTAATTAAATCCCTAATAGCGGAGAGTAAAAATCAATAGCACTTGTGATATAACAGAAGTGTGATGGAATTTTTCACAGCACATAAAACCAATGTGGGAAGAGAATCGATCAATTTGATATAGAGTATCAATATGCAACCCATTGGTAGTGATGGTACCTTGTTTATATATGTACTATATACATTTAGACAGAGGCGTGACATATTAGCGAGATGTCAATAACTCTCCAATATCATAACATGAAAAACCCCTCGAAAAACCCTTCGACTGTCTCTAGAAGAAAATAAAGAGTAAGTAACATATATCGGAAGTTTGATCGAATGGAAATAAGAATATTTCCAAGTCTGTTCGTGACAGGTATAGCATATAAATTTTGTTTCTGTATTATTTTGATACTTTAGCCAATTTTCACTCGTTGCAAAGTGAATAGGGCAAGTGCCTTTTTATTTGCAAACAGAAACTTGAGAATTTAATACACTTCACGAAGGAATGACGAGAAGTTTATAGTCTTTTTTTATGGGATAAAGAATATAGTTAAATTTTAAGCTTTTGAAATTGTATTGTGTACAAAAATACTCTCAAAAAAAGGAAAATAAGGTAACTTCCCGTGTAGAAATTTCCAAACCTGGCCCAGACCAGTAATGAAACACACGGCCCGACCGGGCCCCGACCGGAATTCGGTATTTCAGATCTGGGCCCGGTCGGGGCCACAGACAAATTTCTACCCGGGTTTTTCACGAAGTAGCAGAATAAATTCTCTTGGAAATAAAGTTAATACAGATACAATATATTGAATTCAATGCGAAATGTTTTTTAAAAAAAAATTAACTAAAGGCATTGATTTTTAATCAAATTTAGGGCAAGACTATCAAATTAAAATTTTTATATTTTGCTCACATGTGTATCTCGAATAGAATACGTTAAATATTCTGCATTTTTTATTGCTTCAAACGAAATAGAGACGGCTGCAAACAATTGGTGATCTTACTCTGTATTTAAATTTTTAACGAACTGAAAAATGTTATGTAAGTTTATAAATGTGCAAAATTTACGTATTCACGGATAAAACGCGGAAATTCAAGATACAGGAAGGTCGCATACTCGGTGTCACTATACCCTATATTTTAGTATTCTGTTAAAGCAACTGCATTGAAGTTACTAGAATATCATATTATCTCTGGTTATTTACTTTTGTTTACCTGTCAAGATTATTTGTCTAGTAAATCATTCATTCATAAAGAAATCATAATTTTGAACGAAGATTTTTATAGCAGGTTTTTTAGAGCATTGAATATATACCAGAAGGTTTTAATTAACGACATTCCTAGAAGGAAAAGCGGACACAGTTTCCTTGAAAGTGCCTACTGGTGCGGGAATCTATATAGATAATAAAGGAGTGTTCGATCGCGATTGTGCAGAAGTCGATTTTGCAGAGCTGTGCAGGAATTGAAAGGAAAGATAAGGCAGAAACTAAGTAGGGCTTGTTTAGTTCTCAAGGCTGGAAATTGGTTTCATCCAACCTTTGCCGAGTAGATCCAGATGTTTACCTCTTACAGGGAGCGAAATTCAAGAAATTGTCTACCCTCTATTTACGAGGATTGACAACCTTACGGTCGTAATTGCTTTTCAATCAAAGTTTCAAGCACAGATGACGGCTGTGGGTCCCAAATAAATCAGTGAAAATTCGTACTAATATGATTCAGTGATATATGCTTCTCATTGATTTGAATTTAGATGGTTCAATATATACTTCTTGCAATTCCTTAAAAAGGGGATGGTTTGGAACATATCTAGTGTTCGCATAATATTAGAGATCAGAGAACTTGAACTTATGAAACGCGTGAAAAATATAAAGTGAATTCGTAAGAATGATACGTGAGTAGTATGCGGAAGGTGAAAAGATGATGGATGAAGAAGATAGATTCGCTGAAATAAAATTGGTAATATGAAATGAGTTATTCGAATGCAACGTCTTATGAAATGATTTTCGAATCTTTAAACGTGGTTTTTTTGGCTTAATTGACAAATGAACATTATTAAAATGAAATTAATTTCTTTTTGAAATTTGATGTTTTATTCCAATTAAAACTTAACGTTCGAAATTATCTAACGAAATAAATTTACATTTAATAGAGACAGAGTGGCTATAAATTTCCCATTATTCTGAGTATCCTAATGGTTGGTGAATTTTGGCCGATGCACCGAGTTTATATTATACAGATATATATGTATAAATGAACAGAAAATCCGAATCTAGTACTAATGGACGAATTCTCTTATTTTCACCCTCACTATTATTTTAGGTCATTTTATTGAGAGATTACACTAATCCCTTCATTTTACTGAATAATTCATCGAGTGCAGGTTTAATGTTTAATAAATTTGCGAGATCAAACTCAAAACTCAAGAGCAACAACATGAGGGATTTTTTTTCCTTCCGTTAATGCGTGAATGAAAGTGATTTTTATGATAAAAAGGAAAAATCTTCGAGGTTTATTGCGCACCAAATACCGTACGAAATCCCTAGGATTATATTCGTTTATTTTTACGCGTGAGCCTTCAGCTTTGATACTTTTCAACGCTAACACTTGACAGTGTATACGTGAGAAGAATTGTTATATTAATATCCAACGTGTTTGATTAAAAAAATGAATTCTGACATAAACAAGCAATATTTTTGATTTTTAATGGGTGCTTCATAAATGAATCGAGGAGTCTACAAGAAGCTTTTAAAATTTCTTTACTAGTTTAACAAAAAATTTAAAAATCCTTATATAAGGATGTAGAATGTTTTCAAAAAGTTATAATGCTTGCTAAATATTATCTATGTGAAATAAAATAAAACTGAAGTAGAAGGAAAGACTTTATAAATTTGCAATATTTATTTACTTTGCAGGAGAAAAATCTTAGTATTTTTTTAAAATGTAAAGCCGAAGAGACAAATTTGAATAACATTAAAGTGAAATAAAAGACTGAAAATGTATTCGGCGACTATAAATGAATATGTAAAAGTAATAAATTTTCTTTTGTTAACGGTCGTTGCTTGCATTAGGACGGTTAACATTGTTTCTTGTATATATGTATTTGTAGACACGTTGGATTCCTCTCTGGTAATCTGCAGAAGGAAAGATTTTCCGTAATACTATATATGTCTTGCACGTTCCTTCCCAGCGAACTCGCGCGCACTCAGTTTTAATGCACCACTAGGGAATTCTCTTATTCGCAGCGAAACAGTGTGAAGCCGTTTTGCAAAGTTTTACACTCACTAACCGTGAAACCCCTACTGGTACCTCGAATTTCCAATTCGGGTCTAGTCACAAGATGCTTTTGCATTTTAAGTTAAAAATCTTAGATAAAAGCTTTCATATTTTTTTAAGAAGACAAAAGACTGGATAATTTAACTTCATAAAATTAGTCTTCTTATATATCAGTAAAGAATTTAATATTGTTAACTTATCTTTTAATTTTGTAAAAAAACGATATTATGTAATTTAAATTAAAACTTGTTAAAAGTAATGTCTATCAATCAAATTACTTAAGTTTATACTTTCTTATTATATCTTTTTCCATTCAGTGTATCTAGAAAATGATCAATGTGGTTGAAGATAGAATAAGGATAAAATTAGATATAAAGCATGATAAATTATTGAGTATCAGTCTCGGTAAGATTGCAATGAATCAATATTCTCATTTTAGTTGGGTGACAAGTTATTCTCGTGTACTTTCAAATTATATTTATAAATCGATAGATATAATCTTTAACTACAGACAATACAAATAGAATTATATCATGAGCTTTTATCGTATAATTTTTTTAATTTTCGGGAGGCGAAAAAACTATAAAATTGTTCATAATATTAAAAGAAATCTCTGATATATAGTCAACTATTTTTGCGTACTATATCTGAAGATTTTTCCATCGATTTCAATCAATATTCACCGCTTTCTTTAAATTTAGATCGCAACTCACATGAGAGAGAAAATGAATAAAAAAAATGTAAACCAATTCGGAATCTTGTGAGAAAGAAAAAGGTCAATCCTTTAAAGCATAATATAGTAAGCTCGATAGCTACTCGATCAATATTAGACGATGCTAGAAGAGATGAGGAATCTCAAATTTAAAAGTCACGAAATTTCTAATTCAAAAATGACGTGTTCATAGAATTTCCAAAAAATCTAAACATTTACTATATTTGTAACTCATTCCGGTTTTTTTTTAATTATTGAAAGTTTTTGAAATTAATAATTCTGAGATAGTGTGAGATTTTAGGTATTTTTTCTACGATCGAATATAAAAAGATTGGCTTTTAGTATCTATATGTCAGGGTAAAATGGAACACCATCAACACAAACTAGAAAGATGGAAAAGGGAGATATAAAAACGATATATCTCCTTCTATCATCAGAAGGATAAAAAAGAAGGATTTTAAAAACGTAATTTTTAAACCACCTATCATTGGATTAAAACATAATTTTAGATTTTATCTCTATTTCTATATAATAATACATTAAAAAAATCTGATTTTTAAAGATCGTTGTAAAATGTCTAACTAAACATAATGTTATTATATTATAAAAATAAACATATATATTTTGAAAAGAGCATAAGGCTACGAAACAACTTCAGGTACTATAATAAAAAGCTTTTACAAACAAGACTTCTATATTATTTTTTATAGCATCGTATTTTTTCTCTCTCTACCTAACTCGAAAATACGTTCAATGTAACGGTTCGGGAAAAGTAAATATGGGTTTTGTTGGATCATCCAAATAAACATCCGTAATCCGTATACCTAATGTAAAAAGTCGGTAACGGAAACGAATAAAATGTTCTCATTTCAGTAATGGGAAACTATGAACAAGCAACCGAGTTACCATTACTTTTTCTCAACTTGATACTAACGGCTGTACTTTTTTTAAGTTAGTAATGAAACACTAAGAGCTTCTCACAATTTCACTAATGAAAATATTCAGCAATGTAGAGCTTTTCTCTACTCTATTAATTTTTCATACATTCTCTCTTCACAGTACCATTTCTATGTATCAAATGCATCGTTAAAAGGAATTCTTTGTTTGGGAAATAAAAGCTCAATTTAGTTTTCAATTATAAAGATTAGTTTAGTTAAAAGTAATAAAAGAAAAAAAAAAGCGATGAAAAACAAAGCTATGAAAGGTCAAATGATCACTGTGACGCTTTATTGTTAATATCGCAGTCAATATCGGTTTTTTATGCCTTGTGAACTCCATAAACTTTTTAACACGAAACATGAAATAAAAAAAGTCATGCTGATTTTTAAAAATCATGCTTTTCTTCCAAAAATATTATAGTTGCATAATTTAGGATAAATAATTTCTGATATCTAGTGAAAGATTTATCCATTATAATTTCAAGAAGATTCACACCCCACTTAGAAGGATTATAGAAGCTAGCCAAGTAAATTTACCGCGCACCCTGAAAACAGTGAACGAAGGCCAAGAGCCAAAGGATTGTAAATCTGGAGATTTAAACATCACGTGTGGAACGTTTTTCGTTTCATTCTTGCTTTCTTAGACGATTATGTGACTTTTTTAAAGCTTGGGTCACCAATCGAACGACAAGATGATAAATTCGTGACACATGTCTGAGGAGTTAACTGGCGTAACTGCAAATGGACCCCAGCCAGGAAATCACTCTTTTCTCTTTCGTATGCAAGTAGTTTTACTCGCTGTATAGTCAGACCGACTCACGTCTATAAAGCAGTTTTTCAAATCCCATCAACTCCTTTACACTCTCATCTTGAAAACGTTGAATGGACATTTACTTGTTGGACTATTTACTTTTATTTCCCGTAAAACATTCACACTACGTTTACAAGCGTTTAAACTAAGTATTTCTTTAATGCATTGTTAGAATTGAATAAATAGGTCAGTTTGTAGAGATAGCTAAAACGGTAATTACATTGGAGTGTTAATGTTTATAATCTTGATCCACTAAAGCGCACACTGAAAAAAAAAGACTCGGAAATCAATAAATATACTTTTGAATCAATAAATCTCTTTCAAAAGCAGATATTTTATTGATTCAAATGAATTTTTAATGAAACAAGAATTAATCACTTCCATATAATAGTGATATTATACATTTTAAAGTATATACATTTGAATCAATAAAATATCTGTTTTTGGAAGAGATTTATTGATTCAAAAGTATATTTATTGATTTCCGAATACTTTTTTCTCAGTGCAATGTAAAACATTTAATTATGTTTTAGTTTTAGCTTATCTGCTAAATTTGAGGAAATATATAGCCGCCTTTTCTCTGCCAATTGATTTTCTCGGTTTGTTATTTAATTAGAAATATTCATCTTCTGCGAGAAGCAGAACACTTGCGAAAGTTCGGAGTCAAACCAGCGACTGTCATCTTTACTTAGCGGAGGATGAAATTGCATCAAATGAAACAGACTAAAGTCCTAAAGTCCTAAAGTCGAGATTAATTATTAAATGACCCTTTTCTACATTATCAGAGAATCCTTTCATTAAATTTCCCTATTCATTATTCACAATAATGACTCCTTCTCACTTATTTAATTACCTCGAGGATTTTGGTACATTAGAGTAATTACATTACATAGTTTAGAAGATCGTTTAATTAAAAAGAAGTACTATTCTTTTCTAACAACTATAAACATGTACGGCAGTACTGTAATTTCTCACAGACAAGTTCAATTACTAATGGGAGAACTTGATCGCAAAATAGTAGATGTAATTTGAGTTGCAACGAACCGACCAAAAGTTCTCCGGATGTATTCGATTTCGCGAAAGAAATAAGTCACGAAGGAAAAGTTTAGACTGAAATCGACAGAATCCTCGAAGCTGAAGCTAGTGGCCACATGTTACAAGAGTAGAATAGTGATAAAAAGTGTACACTAAGTCCAGATGTTATAGGTAGTGCTGAAGGTTGTTTCCTTTCAAGCGTGGTACCGTTAATCTTCAAGACTTGGAATTCGTTTTCCTTATCGATACTTTAATTTTAACGTTAACCCATCCAGAACAGAATAAGATTCAATACCAGAGCAGAATTTATCAATGTATTTACTCATTGACCAAAAAAAAAGTCATGATTTTACATCACCAGACGAATTTTTGTATATATTTACTATAATTCTATATTCATAGTTTTCACTTGAATAACATTTTTCCGGGCTACGTTTTTGTATTCGTAATAGAACAGAAAGCTTTAGCAATAACAGTTTGATGCCAATCTTTATTTTTCTTCATATGTGAATTTTTGATTAGTTTTTATCGAGGTTTTTATTTAACGTTACAAAATCTAGTAGGTAATCTGACAATTTTTTTATAGAGATTGGCAATAACAATGAAAAAATCCAATATTTATTTAATTTTCACCTTTCGTAGGTGATATCAGTTTTTGGTTAATAAATATAGAAATTACCTAAAGAAGGCTTGTAAAAATTCGCACTAATGCACCGTCTCATAAAATTGCTCGAAATAGCTTAGTAATGAATTTATTAACTTTCACAGAAAAAAAGGTCTAGTTTTTGTTACAGTTTAATACTGCCTTTAGACTCAGCGTTTTTTCTGTTCTTTTGTACAGAATCTGATGTAAAGCGGTTTCCCTAAATACTTAATTCATCTCTTTTCATCAAGCAAAAAAGCAAGAATTGTTGAATCAGGAAATCTAAATTTTGTGGGCAGTAGTTACGGGCCATCCTGACGGAAACGGATGTAATATATTCATTGAGAATGAATTCGTGATCAAGGAACGCATGTCCTTCTCAATTCAGTACATACATAAATTTTCCTTGGTATTAGGAAACTTCTGCTACAAAATTGTCATGTATTTTACCTAATGCGGAATTGTTAATGACAGAAAGTTGTTCTTAAATTGTTTACAAAACTTGCTTATAACTTTGGAGTAGAACAATTTCAAATTTATGCTCATTGCACAATCCTATAATGCCAAACAAAATTTAAACACAAAATTATGCCACATAAATCTGGGAAAATTATGAGGTGAATTCATATAGCTATATTTAGTCTGCATACTTTAAAAGTGAACTTCGTAAATTAATAAATATTTGCAAATGAACCATTCTAGAACCGTTTTATTAAAGAAATAAAATTTGATTAAGAGTCTAATGTTTTTATGAAAATGTTTTAATAAATGCAATAAAAAAAAAGAAACGTAAACTAAAACCTACATTAAAACCTTAACAAATGCACATCAGCTACCCAAGCTTCGATTCGATAATCAAAATTTATAAGTTCTTCAAATTTTGATTTAGCTTCAATTCAATATATATACTCGTATAAATGTCAACAATCACGAAAATAGTAAAATATGGTCTCAATTTTGATTCACAAAACCATATTATATGATTATGGCAACTATTATGAAACAGTTGTGGCAAATATTTAATAATAATTGCCACCTAGCTGTGGTGGTTTCCACATAATATAGTTATATTTGGCTTGGAGAGTATAAACCTGAATTAAATCTACATTGTATTTATTCTGCGCGAAATTTGATTTGAATATGTATGTTTGCAATTCTTGATTAAGAAAATCTCATTTTTAATTTACTATATCTACTTTCTATTCTCTGTGTTTGCATGCACCGTTTGCTTTGCTTCTGACTTATTATACTGTTCAGAAAGTAGAAAAAATAAAATATTTTTACGCTCAAATTAAAAATCAATGACTGTCGAATTTTTAAGAACAATTTGCGCTATTTGTCCTTGTACATAGCAGTTTTCTGTATTGGAGATAAAAATTTCCAAGCGGTGCATTCTTAACCCATTATTCTTCGCTGTCGCTTTAGAGGCTATGAATAAAAAAACTCGTCATTCTCAGCAAGGGCGCACCCTTTTGAAAAAGATTGAAGATAGTTTTTATTCCGTTTTTAGAGATTTTACTGATATTATTGATATTAATAAATAAAAAAGGAACTAAAAATCTTGAAAATGCGTGTTGTTATTAAAACAAGAGTTACGAGGGACATAAAATTGAGTTCACCCACAAATCTAAAAAATGAGTCGTTAAAGTATCAGCATACCTACATTTTTACGACATTTTTATTCGAGAAATTTTTAAATGTTTAAAAAAATGTTACATAGTATGATGGTAATAAAGTAACGTGCAGTGAAATATTAAGTCGGGTTAAAATCAAGTCTAAAAGCCCTTCCTTGTCACGCCAATGTATATACTTTCTGTACGTATTCGCGACTCGAATTAGGTGGCTCGTTATTCGTTTTTCATGCAGATCCTGTAATCAGTAGATCATGCTGTTTTTCCCACGCTTAAGAATGAATGAATAGAGGCAAAAAATACTTCTTTTCAGTATATATCTCCTCTTATAAGTTGATACAGAATTAAGAATGTAACCACGGTTCTAATTAAAAGATACCCAAGACTTATTTTTCTACATTTTTAAATGAAGTTCTTTACAAACGTAACTGTTACTGCGTAATCTAAGTATTAGTATTAACAAAAATATAAGTACGAATGATAGCTCGATTCGTCGCGAAATTATACGGAATTTTCCGAATCAGTACTCTCTCGACAGGCGTAAAAGCGACTTTAATTTTAATTGTATAATATTTGTATGTGACTTATAACGTATCAAAATGGCACTTGGATCCTTTTTTTTGTTAAGTTAAATAAATTCTAAGTACCAATAAATTTCAAATAAATAATTGTGTTTGTGAACTTATAGACTTTTACCACTATCCATTTAATCATAAAATTATCACGCGAAACTTACACGCGTAGACAGTAACTTCTACATTCTTCTCCTTGTATATAGACTAAATTAAAAAATTTGTTTGCTCAGCGCAAAAAAAAGCCAAACTTTAACAATAAAGCAGGTTAAAAATTGTCAAATTTTTCACGAGTAGAATGTGTTTATATATCCAAAAATATATTTGAAACACAGTGGAATTTATATTGGACGTATTCAGAGCTACATTTTTTTATTTAGTCTGTTTTTTACTGTATTTCATTTATTGGTGTACTAATCAGAATCAGACAAGAGCAGTTTTTTTTATATTTCGTATTCAGATCGAGCACTTCCTATATAAATTGAATGGAACACAAAATGTTCACCCGTGCATATGTGAAGGGGCAGATTGCAATTTTAATGCAGATTTGTGAATGTAGAAAATCATTAATTCCAGAGATTTTCTGCATCTACTTTCAGAAAATAAAATATGATGCGAGTACTACTTTTTTGTTACTTTACAAGCAGAATTCGAAATATTTTTTACAATAATATTTTTTAAAGTTGGATACTTTTTAAAAGGTATTATATAGGTATACCCCATGGGTAAACAAGAATAAAACCGTGAACCAGGATATGGTAAGCGATATAAAATAGACTATAAACCTGGTCGTTACTATTTTAGGCAAGGAGATTGAAAAACTTTTGAAAGAAATCATTTACACTCAAGAGGCTAGAAAAATATATACTGCGTTCTATTTCTATTATTTTTTCTTCTTCCACAATTCCTTATAGTCTTTATATAGTGTTGATTCTCCGTCGAAATCTTAATACATACATGTATATTGTATAAGGCCATTTCATTCGCAAATCCTATTTCAACGAGGGGATGGAAATATCTCATTTCCCTCGTGATTATAAGCTATAAATTTCCTTTACGCACCTAATAAAATGTCAGATAAAAAGAGAGAAGAGAAAGTTAAATAAAGTTATTACTAACTTTTCTCTTAAATTTTCTATTATCTATTAGCAAAAATGAACTTGTAATTATTTTCAATTGATCTTTAAAGCTTACATTACACTTTAAAATGCATCTTTTCATTCTTTTGAATTCTTTGAAATTCATGCTTGCATTTTGTCCATTTTATAAATTTACCTGAAAATAAAGCAATAGCTACGTTAGATACGATTTTCATCGTTCAAGACATAAAGAGAAAATCCCTTTATCATTTTCAGCGTGACTGCAGCCCTTACATAAGGGGTTGAAAGAATATTCGATTACCACCAATCGATGCTCATTCAATCATAAACGATTTCATAACTTCTTTCATAAACTAAAACTTACGAAAATATTTCCAAATATTTTTTCAAATATAAATCATTCCTCTTTTAAAATTGGCTTAAATTACTTAAAATTGTCGGAAGCAGCTTGACATCTTTCCAGAAATAAAGAACCTATATTTTCTTAGACATCTGGTAAGAAAATCTCTATTTATTTAGATGGTTTTTCTGAAGTGAAATAATAAATATTAAGTAAGTTCCGCGTCACTTCTTTTGATTTTAAGAACTTGTTCTAAAGTATTACAAGTGTTTTACGAATTGCAAAAGTTAAAGAAGAGCTCCATGGGATCCAATAAGACAAATAAAACGCTTACTGCCGGAAGAACCAATTTTACCGAGGCAGAAATGTTCAAGTGCTTCATCCTCCCTTCTTTGATGGTAGTAATCGTTGGTCGTCGAGATTGTGGAAACAAATCTCACAAACGATTGGAAAAGTTTCCAGCAGTCAATTCTTCCTTCTTTTTTTAAGTACTGTCTTTTACATAATAGGAATCCTTTTATCGGGAAATTATCTTTAAATCCACTATCGCTTGTGTCTCTATTTAATCTATTAAAAATACAACTCGACAACATTGTATTTATTCTCAAAACACTTGTTTTAAAATAAAAATAAAATAATGTTTAATATTTTCGAAAGTGGAATCTTTTCACATCTATTTTATCTCACAACTATTATTTATACACCAACGAAACAGTTGCGAAACATTTTTCCCGAAAAGTGTTAATTATTTGCCAAAAATAAAAAAAAAATAAATTAGTTCTAACATAGGTTGCCAATTACTGTCTCATTAGAGTCCATCAACCTTTAGTCTTTTTTAGTCTTGTTGGGAAAGCTTCTTCCGAATAAAAAGTACAAATACATTAGTAAAAAGCTAAGTGTGAAGCTAAGCTAGAGAGTGAAAGCAATAATAATGAATTGAAAATATAAAAATAAATCGAACATGGCTTTTTTTAAAAATAATCTTTTAATTTTGGTATAGGTAACTCTTATCCTTCTACTTTACGTAACTTTGTCAGAAATAATAAAGGCGAGCATTAAGAAAAAAGTATTTAAAACACGTTTTGAAAGCCAGCCAAATTTTAAATGTTTACCACAAAATGAAAAATCAATCCATAGTGTCTCTAGTTTATAAATATTCATTAAAATTCTTCTAGCTGACGTTTTCTCAATTAAAAGAATCTTTATATTTGAAAATATGAAATATTACACTAAATATAATATATCTTTGAAATATGAAATAATTTTATATTCTTTGTACTTTAACGAAGAAATGGTGATGAATTTTTCAGCAGATAATATATCTTGAAATTAATTTCGCTAAGCGTTTAAATTTCAAGAATATTTTAATTCAATATTTTCCAGGTCATATTTCTCAAAAGCGCGTTTTAATGAAGTCTTCCCATTCTTAATTATCTAACCCATTCGCAGCTCTAAATTTTCTTTGAGAAAGAAAGCGTAAGAAGAAAAGAAGAATAAATTCTGTGAGTCTCATTAATCAAGACTAACCTATATGTCTTTTGTCAAGTGTCGCTTTTTGTCGACAACCTTCTAAAAGTCCTTACTGATTTTCCCTAAAGCTTAGACTTTTTTCTTTCTTCCTTCATACCTGCCGTTTTAAACTTGAAAAATCCATCAAGATATCCTTTTAAGTTATATATATCTCTGCCTCTGTTAAATCTTCCAGTCTTTGGAAATAAAATAAAAATAAATAAATAAATAAAATTACGTTTTCTCTGGTTCGTAAAATAAATAATTAGTATAATTTTTTGAGAGAACGACGCTATAAAACTAATAACATTGGTTGTATGAAAAAAGTAGAGTTTCAACATGCATATTATCAAGTTTAAATCGAGTTTCTCAGACTTTTCTCTTTGTTTTCAACAAACACAAGCTTCCATGCCACGGAAAATATTCCAGAACACAAATAGCTTCCCATTCTGCGTTTCTAAATACTGGTTCTGTTTTTTTGTTCATTGCCATAAAAAGACTTTACTCAGAAAAAGGATAAATCATTGCGAAGAAAGGAAAATCAGATTTTATAAAAAAATACTTAATTTTACAAGTTTTATTTACTTTTTTGATTTTAGTGAAATTGATTTTTCGACTATAACTTTCTTAAATATTCAAAATTTAAAGCTGATATAAGGAAAATAATTTTTTTGTGTTGACACGAATCACGTGACCTAATATTAATGCATTGCATTAATTGATTAATGCTTCCTCTATTAGGACATTAGAGCAAATCATATTTGCTTCCATGAAGCAAAGTACTCATTGAATGAGCACAAAAGTTGATAAAACTTCACAGTTAGTTTTTACATTGTTTCCCAGAGTTGAAAACTCTGTAGAACTAGGTCGTAATTATTGTAGTCTAGCTTACTTTAGCTTAATCTTTGGACTTTGGAAATTCGATTTGAGGATTGTTCGAAAACTACTGTTAGAAACTCAAATTAATCTGAAGCCGTTAAGGACATAATATTAATTGCAATATGAAAAAAACATTTGCTACCGAATAATTCGATTTTTCCGTATATTGATGAATTCTATCCAATTAGTAGAGATTTTAATCAAGTATCCTTTACTTTGATGGTGATGAATCAGCAAAAGGCACTTGCCATTTATCTAATATTCTGTTTTGAAACACGTGGCCCTGAAAAGTGTGTTGTGAAGGACCATCTTTGGCGATTTTCCAAACAGTTGACTCCATGATGGGTGGGCTACATTCGGAAACGGGAAATTTGGCGGGATATGTAACGCTATTACTATATCCCCTATTCGCATCCTTTTTATCTGCAATTTTCAATTCCATTTTTCTTATAGATTGCAGATCATAAAAACCGATACGTAATTTCCATGTAAAATAGATAACACGCATGTGAAGCTAAATTTGATCCTTTCGGTACGATATTTTTATACTGAATCAGTTTCCTTTCGGGCAGAAAAATTGTCCAAGTCATATTATAGTATACATGTATATACAGTTCACTAATGGAATTTCAATCAAGGAAAATGGACTGCACTCTAATAAGTGAGTAAAGCGTATTGAACAAAAATTGAGGATCAAACGGTGTAGTGCAATTTTGAATCGAGCTTTAAATTCATTTTTCATCGACAAATGCCTATAGCAAATACATTTTTTATTTCTATTTATTTTTTATTCCTGTAAAGGTCTGAATCAAAGAAATACCTTCAAGCACTTAAAAACGTGAATTGAAGGAAAAAACGCATTTTTTCTCAATAAATTTCAGTGTTTTCGAAATATAACTTCGATTTCTGCTGTAGTGATCCGATACACGAGTATATATTCTTCAGAATAGGAAAAAATCTACCGATATCATTCTACTTTAAACTGACAGATAAATGAAACTGGAAACATGAACCTAAACAAAAAGAAATAATTAATAAAAAACCAATTATACTTGCTGTCACTAGCTCAATTTAGATGTTCAAGAATAAATAAATTGTTCACCTCTCTGATGTTTTAATTAAATTATCTGCATCAGTGAATATTCTTTTTGTTATTTACTTACCATAATACATTTTTAGTAATTCTTTTTTAGAGTGGTCAAGCTTTAAAAGTACTTACTATTATGAGAAAGAAAGTTGTAATTGAAATATGTGGATAAGGGACTGGAAATTAATCTTCAGAGTTCTTTTGCATGTCTTACAAAGTCCTTTGATGAGATTTATGATGTAATAAGCTTTAAGAACATGTAATAAGTTACCTAAGAATCCTGGGATGGCACCAAGAGGCATGACGAAAAGGCTGACGAGAAGATCAGCCACGGCGAGCGACAAAAGAAAATAGTTTGTGACATTGTGCAGCCGTTTGTCGAGGCCCACTGCCAAACAAACCAGGATGTTGCCGAGACCACCAGCTACAATAAACACAGCAACGAAGAGGAAACTCCAATCCAATTGTCGACCCTTTACCATTGACCCTGTTCGCGACCGATGTGTACAAGTCACAGTCAGGTCTTCCGATGTGACATTTTCTGCCGTTGAACACTCAAATACCTGGAAACATTGAAAAACTATTCAGGAAACTTCAAACATAATTGCGATTCTAATGTAAATATTGTGCATTATTTTTTTTCTTCCGAAACTTACCAAATTTTATGGAAAACCATATAGGGATATTAATAACAAGTTTCCAATTAAAATTGCAAAAAGGAAAAATAAGAATCATAAAAAAAGAAGAATGAATTCCCGTTGGTAAAATATAAGTTTGACTTTAAAGTATTATACAATTTACTTCAGAATTATTTACTTTCATGCGCACAATAAATATTTATTAAAACTCTTCCTTCAACTTTTCTGCCCGTGGGAAATCGAAGTCTATATATATAAATCTAAACATTCAGGGTATATAAGACATGGCTATATTTAGTATGCTTTTCTTCTGGGAAAGAATATCTGTCATTTCCGAGGTCATTTCTACTCATATTTGAAGAGCCTGATTAGTATCTTTATTTATCTACACTTAATTTTCGAAATTCTTCCAGGAGAAGATATCAATTCACATTTACAATGAATTAAATTAATTTAAATAAAAGAAATCGATATTACAATGAACACAGAAGCAATTTTCAATAATGAGGAATAAAAGTTTGAAGGATCGCATCAATTTTTAGCTATGGTAAATATTCTAATAAAGAAATAAAACTTACTTTTTTATTGCATCATTCACAATTGAAATTACTTGTGAGATGGCATTAAAATAAAAAAGTTGTTTTACTGTCAATTAAATGAAAACAATAAGGAAAATCCAATAAAAATAATACTGACTATTAAATACAAAAATATAATTTTTAAATATTCTATAACGGGATTTGTTTCGTGAGTTTATGAAGAACCGAGGGAACAAAAATTATTCAGAGATATATACCTAATATTTAATTTAAAATTTGTTAACATATTTATTTACCCTACTTAAAAAGGACAATTATGAAGGAAGCCTATAAATTATTTTCGAAATATATAAAAATTGAATATGGTTGATAACTGTAGGCACTCTCCGCAATATTACTTTTCTCATCAAAATAGGTAAATAAATCGAATCTTGATTCACTCACCTGTCCAAAGAGGCTCGAATTACAGTCTCTAAATCTGGAGATCTTGGAGAGAAAAGCACCCTCGACACTTTCCAAGCCACTTAAGACTAGGGAAACGTTGAAATCACAGCTGCCGAAATCGCAGGGTTTGCAGAAGAGGGTCGTTGATGACATCGTCGAAGTTGCTTCTGCAGTACAAAGATGATCGTATCCACTCAAGGTCGTTCCGCACTCTTCCGTGCAGCCCATAAAGGTACTGTTGCAAGAAACCTGATGCAATATCACACTCAGGTCGCTCGTCCAGGTCCAATTACTCTCAGCCGTCAACATGATATTCAAACTCGTTCACTAAATCGCGCACTCGAGACATTTACAATCTTAGCACTTTTACTTGGATTAAAAAAACATCCAGTAATTTCACCTGACTTCGGAAATAATTACTCCCTCAGGTTCTTCCTCGTCAAGGTCTTCTTCATTCAAAAACACAATAAGAAACATAATATCTCACTAGTAGCAAAGGAAATTGTAGCCTCGATGGTTTTCCCGGGTGCTTATATTATTACAGAAGTTCTAAGCCATCCAGAATCTTGAATTACAAAGAAAAGTGAAATGGCATTAAAATTTTCTTTAAAATTAAGTAATATTATAATACTGAATCTCTTCAAGCAGAATTGAATATAGAAATAAATACACTTTATTGATAAATTGCTAATTAATTTAAAATATTTCGATTTCTGTCCATATGTGGAGGTTGAGATCCCTTACACTCTTACTTTCTTTGAGAAGCTGAATCAACTCCCACGAGAGATCTTTAACTACCACTGAGTTCATATTTAAGTTCAAAATTATTTTTCGTTTTAACGACATACGAATAAGGAGTAGCAGCAACTCTTTACGACTTTTGCGTTTTACCACTTTCCACAAATTCAATTTGATACTCTTCAAGAAGTGTCGTAATCTTGAACTTCGTATCAAGTTTAGTTATTCCAGAACTCAATTTACGATGAAGACCTAAAACAAAAATGTTTAATTGTAGATTATTCAAATATTCCTCTTATTGAACAAAATTCTTCAAAATCATTTTTCTGAATTATATATTATATATTAATCATAAATATATTTATATTTATATTTATAAATTCAACAGTAAACTTAATTTTTTTAATGCGAGAACACATTCCACATCACTAACAAGAATTTCTACTAAGAGAATAAATATTTTTATAAAATAAAAAAGTACATATAAGAATACAATCTGAAAAAATTCAAATTATTTTCTTATGACAAATAGTTGAAAGAGATTTTTTAAATACATTAAAAAAGAAAAATGTAGCGGTCGCGCCAATTTTTAGATTAAGATCTATTGTAACCGACCAAACGAGAATATTATACTTATGACAAATTGCTACTCTCGAGAGAGTGATGATTTCAGAGCCGAGATTATTTTCGTATTTCTTTTGCAAAATAATTGGATGACTAATAAAAATATCGTTCATCTAACAATTGTTTTCATTTGAAAGCTCTAATTTATCCAATTCTTTTTTTTAGAAGCATTGCTGTTGCGTCTCCATATGAATATAAATATCGCGCTAAGCGAGCCAAATTATATTTTTTAAACTTTATTCGCTTCAATAATTTCTGAAAATCGGAATGGCGTTTAAAATTCTGTTAGAAACATTTAAAATATTACTGGCACATTTTCTCTTTCTTCCAAGGACTTATATTTCAAGAATTTAATCAATGAATTAAGAAAAGCCAATAAAAGAAGATAAAAGGAATCGGATGTATCTAATATGAAGGCAAGATATAAATTTATGCATTTATAGACATAAATCTTATCGCAACTTCTCTGGATAGATGTGTATATATATATATGTCCTTCAGAAAAGACGCAGGTGTTAAGAAAAGTTTGGCGTGAAGCTTTTGCAAGTGCGCTTAAGTTTTCACAATCAATTGCTTTAAAATGAAATTTCGCCTCGAATCGACATGCTTGTGGCTAAAGAAAGAACAGAAGTATATGAAAACGAGATTGCCCTACAAAAGTTTCCGAAAAATAAAATACAGAAAGCATGCACCCATATTTGTACCGGGAAAAGATATATTAAAGTAATTTGTTGTGTAAGTTCCAGTTAATACAAGAAGTTAATACAATTTTATGGCTTTGCAGTTCTGTTCCTTTCAACATAGTTTTGAATTTTTCTGAAAAGTCTATTCAACCTTCAAGTATTTCAAATCTAACGACTTTTTATTTTTAGTGGTCAGATAAATAGTTTATTCTGAGATATTATTGCCCTATATGAAATTTGTTAAAATATTACACGCAAATCAATCTTAAGGAATTATCACAGATATCAATTTAATATTCTGAAGAAATTCTTCACTGCCAAAGTTTGAAGTCCCTACAAAAAAAATCTTCGAAGTTTCAGGAAATAAATCAAAACTAGAAGGAATTGGAGATAAAATGTAATAATTTATTCAAACCTTTCAACTCTTTCTGTTTAACTTCATCTACAGAAAGTTTTGAAGTTTTTGAACTAACTATAATCTCTTTCTCAAATAAATTAAAGATTAGAAACAGAAAATAAACTTGATGATTCTTTATTGAAAAATATTTGTAAACTTGAAAATTAATGGATTAATAATAATCCAGAATAGAAATAACTTAATCGTATTATTGATCGTTGTTTGCAGTAGTCACTGCTCGACTTTAGTCAGACCCGACCATTTTAGGATCAAATACTTCAAATGAAATTTCATATTATTTATGAGCTGATAATAAATTGAGAAATACATTATATATTCAATTATTTAAAAAAAATCTGCTGCAATATCCAAGCCTTTGGCAAAAATTGATTTTTCACTAGGGTTTTTCAATTTCAGTTGTATTTTCTTTGCAATAGGGAACGAAAAATGCATTTATTGCATTACACGACTATATATGGAATTTGGAAACATGCGGTTGACCCACTTCACATCGAATTTACTCTATCTATCGAGTAATTCGAAGATATTCTTGTCGCAGAAGAACATTGCACGGATATGAACATCTCGAGTCAATAATCGAAGATTTTTGCTTCTCTGCCTTCAAAACTCGATCAATCTGCCGCAGATCTTACATTTCTAAGTGAAGTAGTATGGCAAAGATAAAGTGGTTTTTTTCATACTTTTGCTGAAAAACTTTTCGAGAAGTTACTGGTGCCTCGAGGAGTCACTCGAGGAAACTATTTTAGAAGGAATGTTCCTATACAGATTTCCAGTAGTATTTCAAGATAAGGGTTGAGTGCGGGAATTCAATTACATTAGCAGTTCAACTAGCATATCTTCAAACCCTGTTTTTTTCTAATTAATTGGATCAATTACCAGCCATATGAAATATTCGAACGGAAATTCACTACTGTATCGATTAATCAATTACTAGCAAACGAAATCTGTGGGTAATTTCACAAGGGGAATATAATAACTTAGAATTCTTGGAATTGATTGCACGATTGCATGTTCTTGGAAAATTATTCCAAATGAACGATTGAAAGTTCAAGCTAGTGCACAATTTTAAATTTAAAACCTTCACATATGAAGAATCTTGAATACAGGTTCTTTAAAAGATAGAAAAAATTGAATGGGAACGTTGAAAATGTAATATGATTCTCAATATGGAAAAACAATAAATGATAATTTTGAATAGATTGAAAGAACCCGTTGACAGTACAATGCTTCTATCGAAAGTGCCAGTTCCTTCCGTTATCAGATTTCCTTTGAAAAAAGCGACTTATTCATTCTATACTCATTACTGAAAGAAATATTCCGACAGCTGACGCGGGAATGCTTCTATCCTCTCAAAAATTTAATTTAAAAACTCTCTTTGCTTATCTCTAACTTGAATGAGAGAAAGGAACTAAAAAAATATCCACTATCTCTGCCCTGTGACCCGTGAGAGTAAGAGTGATCATTTTTCATTCATCTTTCTTTATGTTTTTAATTCGCAGGCGACGGAAGTAAATTCAAAAGAAATTTATTTATAATTAAAATTTTAGATGAAAGCGTTTTTCAGTACACAACAAGCAATATATTTGCTGCTCATATTAAAGCCCGGTCATTATAAATTATTTAAATGTTTAAAAGTATAAGTAATTATAATTCTACATAATGGAATTTTTTACATACAAATGTTAAGGCATACATGGCGAAAACTGTACATTCTTTACTTTCTCGATACATTTTTTATGGAACAAGTCATTTTTATATGAACGTATTTTAAATTAGTTTAATTAAATTTTACAAACGATACAAAATGTCATTACTATTCAAAAAAAATTTTTTTTTCCTATAAAGAAAAGTAATAGGATTCAATTGAATTATGTCTAAATAAAAAAGTATATGTTTCATATTCATGGATAATGGGATTGGCCTAAAAAAATATTTACATATTCAAGACCCTAAATCCGTATGGCTTCTGTGAAATGCTCCAAATAGGAAATTTAAAATTGGTAATCTTTAAAAATAAATCAATATTGAAAGATTGAAAGCTGATCATGTTAAGTGTTCTTTTACCAACGAAATAATAAACTTCAGTTTTACTTATCATGACAGTATTTTCACACATTGACGTATTTCAGTGACGGATAGTCAATAAGCTTGCTTCCGAAAAAGTTGGGCTTAGTTTTTGCTCGAAATTTATATACGTATATAGTACTGCCAACTTATGGAAATATATATTATAAACATGTGAAATTTGATTTGGTTTTTCAATTCATAATTCTAAAACTTATCCCACCGTAAGCAACTTTCAACTTAATAAAATGTTACCTCAATCCTGTTTATTTATGGATAAGACAATAGTAAAATATATGAAATTTTTTCAATTGAAAAAAGTTGGAATCAAGTTTTGGCACAGTACTACTTAACCAGCCCAGCATTAAACTGAATTTATTCCTTGCGGAAATAAGACCGTTCAGTTTTTGGCCATGTAAAGTAACATATAAAGAAAAATGGCATGCAATAAATATTATTTTCTGCGAAATAAAGCCAGTATATCCCAAGAAAAGGAAAAGCTTATATATTGATTATCGAGTTATCAGATCTCTGTATTCTGCTTTGCACTTTCGAAATAATATATCATTATTTTCCTCAAATCATTACAAAACAATAAGTGTAAAAATGGATGCTCATTCTTTGATCATTATTTTAATATAATATTTTTTTAACTCGTATATTTCAGGTATCACAGTAAAAGAAATAATGATGAATGATAAGGTTTCCCTTATAGTTCACTACTTTTTCCTCTTTTGTTTCCCATCAATCATCTCACACTACAAACCCGAGTCTGGCTTATTTTAGATGTAATATTTCATGAATATGCACATCAAATAATGACGTTGTCTTCTTTTCAAAATATGTTATATTTCTAACAAAGAAAAAATTTTTATTGCACATACATATTTTAGGTTTACTCGAAAATAAGGATTTAAATTTCGATCGTTAGTTAAATTAATATTCCAACTAAACAATTTTTTAGACATAAAAAAATATAAAGAAGCTAATATGAAAGGCTAATATTTAAAATGTATTGAATGATTTTGGATGCATAATACTTTATCATGGATGATAGATCATGGAAAATGAAAATGTCATCAATAATTCATATGCTTGAGGCATAATCCACCTTTCATAATATATAGTCTGGCGCTTCATGTAAATCAAATTAAAGCACGTAAATGAAAGCACTTAAAATTGATAAATCAATTAACACCTTCACATCAAAGACACGCTGCTATTCTTGCAACTAGAGACAGTGTTTCTGGTGCCAAGCCGCCTAGATACTTTCCTCTAAGCATTCTTAATTGAGCAATTACACGAAAAGCTAAGTATGCTCTAAAAACTGCGTGAAATTTAAGATATATAAGGCTTTCTGCTCCATAAAATGACCACACTTATTAAAGAAAAAAATAAATGTCTTTCCCTCGGACCCTTCCTGAAAATACACTCGATAGCAACTCTCCCGGGAATAAAGGTATGAAGATATATTAGCACCCATTTTCCTAAAGTACCATTAAAGTTACGCAGACATGTAAATTTTCTCCTATCAATGATAACTGTATTAGGGTCACTATCTTCGATTCTCAAAAGAACTCAATAATTTTCGTAACCCATTGTCCAACTTTTAACAAATAGAGGTAAAAATATTTTAATTTTATTGTAATATGCACATATATAGGACATCAAATAAAGGCAACATTTAAAAAATTATAGATCCATTCTTTTAGGTATATAGACAATTATTTTTAGAATTTATTACCGAAATAGGGGAGTTCAATTTCAAGTAAAAATGCCTTCCCATCGATTTTTATGGTTATATCTATTGGTAATAGCATTTATCTTTAGCGAGCTTCGCATCAACGCATGCACAAGGAATTTGCAAAATTGCTATTATATTTTTATTGTTAGTTTGATTAAAAAATTATAATTCTGATTAGTATAAACTGTCGTAATTGTAATAGATTTCAAATATAGATCAAAGAAATTATGCTTCCAAGAGGGACGAATATTCAATCAAAAGTAAACGTTTATTTTCAGCTAAAGGAAACGTCACTTAACTTTACTGATAGCTTACTCTCACTGATATACACAATCAAGTTTTGCATCATGTCACTTCTGACATATGACTTGTCGCACGAGGCCTAATTTTCTAGTTATGTATAATAATTACTCTAAAGTGACCTAATTGAGTATATAATATATTTTACTTCAATCTCCAATCACAATTTTTAAATCAATCTTATTAATTATTATAAAAAATCTAAGAGTTTGAAACTTGATTATCACAGGGAGAAATTAACTTAGCAATTAATTAATTTATCAATATCAACTATATTTTTCATTTATCCAACAAAAATAAAAGACTATAATACATTCAACTTTTCACGTGAATAATTTTAAATTCCAATTTTAAATTTCAGGAAAAAGCTTTTATCGATCCCATTTTTTGTCCGAGATGTATTCCCGATGAATGGTAACTTTTTGTAAAATGTTTACGATCGTTCAAGTATTCATTATTTATTTTCGAATTTTTGTTAAATAATTAAGTTTTTCTTCATTTATTTATCTCATTTGCTAATCTAATTTTTTTAGGGCTACCTCGGAAAAAGAAACTATTGAACGATTGCTTTGGATGGTTTTATCTTCGATTGTGGATTCACGAAAGCCTCAGCCCGATTCAAGTATTGTAATCGATTTTTTTTCCTGGGTATAAGCAAATTAAAAACGAATCGCGCTACCGACTTAAAATAAACAGTTTGTTTTATACTATTACACAAAGTATCAATGTAAATAATTGCAATAAAAAAATTAGATTTTGAAAAATAAAGGTGGAAGATTTATTTGAAAAAAATTTGATTTAAAAATATTTAAACATTCCCGCCTCTCGATTATGAGAGTTGCTGACATCTATATATTAGAAACAAATCTCTCTAATCTCATAATATTGAAACCGCTGACCGCTGCGACCGCTACGACCGACACGGGTGTCATATCGGTTAAAATTCTGTAATTTGAGAACGTATCAGTTACGTAATTAGTATTTCTTTTCTTATACGTCAATTTTGGAGAATAATGACAGTTATTTGAACAATTTTTAACAGCTCTATACTCACAGTTTTTTATTTCAAGTTTCAATTATTATCTGTTGACACATTCGAACGTTTTTGAACAGGTATCAATATATTTAATGTATCATTATTACAAAGTACTTTTCTTGACAAATTTTTATTCTTTTGTTGACGTGATTATATATTTACTGTTTTTGTGAAATTCACAGGAGATTTAACAGAGTAAAATAGTTTCACACACTTTGAGATTCATACTGTTTATAATCTTTCTGAATGAAGATGGAAAATGGTGAGGAACCAGAACCATCAACCTCTAGGTTTGTAGAATTCGATTTTTTAATTTCGTACATTGAATTTTTAAGCTCGAAATGAGAAATTTGCAACGAAAAATTGTTAATATAATTGTGATTTTCAGTGGCAGGCTTAGATCTCAAACAAATTGGAGTGATATTCGGGATATGGTTACAACTCTCCAGGAAATGGAATTTTATAATGAGCAACTAAGTATACAATTATTGGATGATATTCATTATTATTTATGCGTCTTGTTAGAGAAAAAGAAACAGGAGCTTCATAATTATGTCCGAAACTTTAATAAGCCTTATGTAAACACCAATAAAATAAAGATCAAAATCCAAAATCCGGAGACTTTCTACGAACAACAAGATCAAATTTCAGATACAAATTCTCTAGAAGATATGGATTTGGAAACTCCAATTCAAAATATTGCACAAAACGTTCCACCAGATGAAACTAGCCGCAGCGAATTTGGCGGAAACATTTATGAGCCTGAAGTAACGATCAATTACGAAAATCCGAAGACTTCCAACGAACAACAAGATCAAATTTCAGATACAAATTCCAATTCTCTAGAAGGTATAGATTTCGAAACTCCATTTCAAAGTATTGCACAAAACGTTCCACCAGATGAAGCTAGCCGCAGCGAATTTGGCAGAAACCTTTATGAGTCTGAAGTAATGATCAATTACGAAAATTCGGAGACTTCCAAAGAACTACAAGATCAAATTTCAGATACAAATTCCAATTCTCTAGAAGGTATGGATTTCGAAACTCCATTTCAAAATATTGCACAAAACGTTCCACCAGATGAAGCTAGCCGCAGCGAATTTGGCGGAAACCTTTATGAGCCTAATGCAAGGATCAATAACGAAAATCTGGAGACTTCCAACGAACTACAACATCAAATTCCAGCTACAAATTCCAGTTCTCTAGAAGGTTTGGAGATTGAAACTCCAAATCAAAATATTGCACAAAACGAACCAACTTATAAACCTAGCGAAAGCGACTTTACATCCACCGTGGTAGAAGTGTCTAAACTAATAAGAACAAAGCAGGATCATTATTTGCACCAAATGAAGATTGACTTTTATGATCCTCTTCATAATCCACTTAAACAAAACAGTGAAATAACTTCCGGTTCTCAGGAGGAAGGAAACCAGGACCTTCTTCCTTCTCAAGAACAAGGACACAAAATTCCTTCTGAGAACGAATCTTCTGAAGAAATAGAAAAAAGTGAAGAGACTGACTTCTTGGTTCCTCTTCATAATCCACTTGAAGAAAACAGTGAAATAACTTCCGGTTCTCAGGAGGAAGGAAACCAGGACCTTCTTCCTTCTCAAGAACAAGGACACGAAATTCCTTCTGAGAACAAATCTTCTGAAGAAATAGAAAAAAGTGTAGAGACTGACTTCTTGGTTCCTCTTCATAATCCACTTGAACAAAACAGTGAAATAACTTCCGGTTCTCAGGAGGAAGGAAACCAGGACCTTCTTCCTTCTCAAGAACAAGGACACAAAATTCCTTCTGAGAACGAATCTTCTGAAGAAATAGAAAAAAGTGAAGAGACTGACTCCTTTAATATTGATAGTTATTCAAATAATAGTAAATCAACAATTCCAATGGATGAGGACTCAGATAAAACAATTGCAAGGCCAGGGAAAACGAGGAAAAGAAAACCTACAGTTCAATATTTTGGTAATAAGTTAAGGAGATCAAAAAGGATTCATGTTTCCTGCCACGGCAAGGAAAGCTTATCTGAAAATTGCATCCCGCTTCAAGAACCAGTTCCAATGGCTGATGAGTCAGATAAAACAATTGCAATAACAAAGTCCAGAAGATCTACAGTTCATCAATATGATGTTAATAGTTTAAGGAGATCAAGAAGGATTTATACGTCCATCTGTGCCAAGGAAAGCTTATCTGAAAGAAGGGACCGACTTCAAGAACTCAAAAGAACACGATACTTAAAATTAAAAGTAATAATAATTTGATATTTCAAACGTCTATAAACAAATCGTTCTTCATTTATTAAATATATCTGTCACTAAAAATTCTAATGTTTCAGAATATATCCACTAATTCACCTGAAGAAAATTCTAGGAGATCGAAAAGAATAAATGAACGAAAGACCACGAAATTCACCAGACGCTGATCAGAGAAAACTTACAAACTGAAGAATTCAAATCAGTTGAAGACGACGATAATTAATTTTTAAGCATTACTCTGTAGAAGAAGACTTATGAACAAATTGCAAATCGACACCATTTTATTCGTACAGACTGATTAGATAAAATAATGTTCAAAAACGTAAGTCATAACTTTTAGTAATAGCATTTATCTTAGAATTTTAAAAAATTAAGTTTAAAAATCTAAAAGTTAAATTTTAAAAATCAAAGTTTCGAAAATCTAAAAAATTTTAAAGCTTGAAGAGCTTTATTTTCCAATATTAGTATTTTAAAAATAGGAAAAACAATTCGGAACTCCAAGATAAGTTTTTGACAAACACAAAAACACTATAATTCCTTAATTTGTATTCATGGAATACAAATTAGTTGGAATTGTATCATAAAAATACCTTACGGAGTTGATCTGATAAATGGAAAAGCGTTATCAATCTTTAATTGCCGATCAGTTAATTGTATAGATTGAATTGCTTTTAATCGTCTTAAAGTTTAAACAACTGCGATAAACGATGAAAGCCTTTACAAACAACTTTAGCAATAACTTGAGCAATTCTAGTTTAAAGTTAAACTTAGATTTAAATACTAATTGCGGACTCTTCTTTTGCTACACATTTGACTGCATTGGCTAATGGAACTATTTTTTTTTACTTCGGAGATTTATAATTTGCAAGAAAAGAGAATTACACCTAGAATTTATTAATCTTAAAATATTTTTCTATGATACTTTGAGCGTGTTTTCTATACTATGTACTTTAACATTTTACGAAAGCGAATTTTGTAAATATTTTGTAAACATTTTCTATTAAAACACATACTTTATATTATAAATAATTGTGTTTAATTGACAGTCAAGTAATTCACTGACGGATTGTGTCAGATTTCAAGTACTGCGGTTGTGTGGAATTGCTCATAAACGTGGGTTGATAATTATTAAACTAGATAATGGCTGGCTATCATCACGCCTATAGGAAACTTCATCAATCTACTAACTAATCACCAAACAACCCTATGAACTATAAATCATCTTTCGCTTATTAGAGATAATTAGATTACTAATAAGGTGTCAAAAATTGAACTCTTTCAAGATAATTAGGTATATAATACTATTTACAAACCAGCTATTATTAAGTTACAAACTGGATTCTAATTTTCGTAAGTCATATAAGCTCCGCTTTCATCTACTACGAGTACATACGTAAACCATGTAAATACCAATTCTCTTACATTCTCTATTTGAATTTAATTCATTTAGAATGGTTCTCGTCTAATTTCAGAGGGGTTTCAAACTCAGTTTGTAATTTAAATTGCTTTTCAGTCGTATTTTGAAATTAATATTAATCCAATAATTTATATATTTATATTAAATTAAATTCTGAAGACTTTAGTAAAAAGAAGATGGAATTTTTAGGAGATGTACGATTTAAGTAGTTGAATAACGTTTGTCAGGAACTTCTTTTTTTTTTAAAGATACTTGAGAGGAGGCTGCATACATTAAATGAGCATCTTTTAATAATATAAAAATATGCCAACCGTCTGAATTACGTGCATTACTGTGTCTCGACTTTATGGCATTTTTCGACCTTGGCCCATGAGTATCTCAATATGGTATTTATCATTTGACACCCACCATGAGAACAGTCGTAAAACCACACTATTATGCACTCAAAATTGCATTTTACAAAAGATCCTTAACATTTTAACTCATTTCATAACTTTAGTAACTTTAGAGGTGTACATAAATAAATTTATAAATTAAATTTCCCACTCCATTTGTACCGTAAAAATTTGACTATTTGAATGGAAATTTCGGTATGGATAACCACGGAATTTTTTTAAGAATTATGACTCTATTAGAATATACAACTCAAAGAAATATATTCAAAAAATTGAGTTTGTAATACTTTTTTAAACCTACCAGACTGGTGATCCGTAAAAATTTTGTTCAGTTTCTATACAATTATTAACTATTGACGAAATGTTAGATATATACTCGCACTGGTACATTTTCAAACACTTTAAACTCACACCAATCACGATTAATCCTTTTCATCTGAATAATTCAATAATCCACTCTATAGCAATTGAAAATAAAAAGCTTCAGTCCTAATTTTACGAGGATTGCTTGTCTGAAATAAAGACATAAAACTGGAAGAAAAAAATTTATGTTCTCCTTCGCATATTTAAAATCCAGGAGTTCAGTTTTTATAGCAGGAGCTAAATTGAATCTTCGCACTAAAGCCAAACATTAAAATTTTCAAATTAAGGTTCATTTTGTATAGGCATCTGAAATAAACGTCAATCTTCAATTTGAAATAAGTTATCAATTTTAATTAGGAGTTTATGAATTATTATTTCTCACATTTTATTACTTTCCTTTAATACTATTTTTACAATCTTTAATCATAAAGTCTGAATCATTTTTTAAAAATATTTTTTATTAAATTAGAAAAAGTAAGAAAATTTGGAGGATCTTTAATGGAAAATTTAATTTCAGTTAATTTAATCAGGAAGTTTTTTAGGTGCTCTTTTTGAGAAAATTAGGACTTAGTTTTTTTTATCAGTACGCCGCACGTTTACTCAATTATTTTTAATTTTTATAGATTCATTGTAATATTTTTGTATTCAGAAAAATACGAAAAATGGAAAATTCGACATAGAGGGAAATATACCCGAAAAATCTGAGAACCTCGCGGTCCGGCCGCGCGGAACATACTGAAGGGAAGCTTCCACTTGGTTCAAAAGTGAATCTGGGTTATATATACCTATGTTAGCACGCGACGGCGCGCGCCAAACTATTCTATCCCTTATCATCTGACACTTGAATATGTCCTCTATCAAATTTGTACTCAAATTAGACTTTTAGGTGCTAGAATTTGAAGGTTTATTTATGCTATGCATATTGGTGATAAACTTTTTTTGTGCTTATCAGTTTTAGTTTTCTTAACTTTCTTTAGAAATCCAGATTTGAAACTCTGTTATGACACAGAAAAGGACCTTATTTATTTATCTTCTTTATACTCAAAAGAAATAACTACGTGAATTTTAAAATGATTGTAAGAATCCTTGTCTACGATTGTACTAATTACTTATTAGGAATACAATACATTATTATTTTTCCATCTCTTAATGTACCAACTCAACTTATTTCGGTAAATGATTGTTAAAATAAAAAAATGATCACTACTGAATTCCTAACAATGTCTTTTTTTCTGCAAGACATAATTAGTTGAAAAAACAGGTAATAATTTTGTGTAAACATTGCAAACAATTTTTTTCCAGCTCAATCCTGGTATTTATCGTATTCTAGCTTGTGATGTGATTGTGGTACGTCTGTTAAATATATATCTATAATTATATATAATTTTTGTTATAATTGTTTATTAAAAATAAAATTTACTGTTTATCCACAGAGTACAATTGAAATTGCAGCGTGAACTGGGCACTTGAAACTTTTTCTTCAACATTAATGGACTTTTATCTAAAATATTATCAATCTACAACTTCTACATCTTCAACGTCTTCTATCGAAGCTTTACTTCGTTCGAATTTATCTTCAAATGATTGTATAAATATTGGAGAACTAAACTGTGAAAATAATCTTTGCCCTGAATGTGGAAAAGATTTGTACGTATGTGATAAGCAGTTTCGGAATGGAAATTTAGACGTTGAGAAGGATTCAAGAAAAATTTACGCTTGTGAAAAATGTTGTCAAAGATTTTGTTCTCTTGAAGCTTTACAGCGACATTCAACTTTATGCGTCTTTTCTGATCAATTTTTCTGTCCACTTTGTCAGGCTACATTTCCATCTGAATCTTCTGTTATTAGCCATTTAAAAAACGTTCACTGAATCCCAAATTATATTATTCGAGTGAAAGACATTCCTTCGGTTTATCGTCCAATTTATTACATAAAGTATTAACGTCAATTATTAATTATTTATTTAATCGTAACCAGTGTTACGATTAAATATTATAAAATTTTATATTTAATAGGCATTAAATAAATGAGTAAAAATCTACTATCTCATTTGATTGAGGTACTGAATGTAAAATTAATATTTTGATAAGCATATTATAAGCATATCCACGCGAATAAAGTACAGAGGGCATTAATTGTTGAATTGAAATTATGAATTAGAAAAAGATTCGAAGGAGAGTCGTTAATATTGATTATTCTTAGCGATCGAGCGATAAGAATCAGACGTGCGGATTACGAATTACCTAGGGTTGATTGAATTACCTTGAACGGTCAAGAGTGCGAATATCGAGCGTCTTTATTATTCAAGCGTTAATTATTATTATTCAGTGCGTTACTGTAAATCTAAATTATTTAAGTTGTTAAATATATAGTGATTAATTAGTTTATCTTTAAAAGTGTGTTTAGAGAATTTATTCTCCTGGTCCTGCTCACAATAGTGAAAACCTTAAGTTTGGCAATAATCCCTGATCTTTAACATTACGAAAGAAAATACTAATTGTTAGATATATTTTCATATATAAATTGGTAAATTATTTTTTTGTGAATATGACCGAGTGATCAACAATTTCAAAAAAAATCACCAAAGTAGGCTAGAGGTAGAATCTGCAGAGAAGGTATTAGATTTGTGTAAAATTTGACCCTCCCAGTTTTTGTCAAATGTCCACGGTTTGGGACCCCCTCAACCTGAAAAACATGGTTTTACGAATGTGTTTGTAGATTCTTAGTTTGTGAGCACGATAACTTTCTAACGTTGGCCAGCCATTTTGGATAAAAATTCAAAAAGTTGGAGCATTTAAAAAAATTGTGAAACCACTTTTTTTTTAATTTACAAATTCTATGTACAGATGTTTTATGTGACACTTTCTTTATATTTGACAGGACTCAAGCAACGGCAATTTTCCTGTTTTCAATGCGTACGTGGCTACCGCACACTTGAAGCTCTTCGGCAACATACAAGGTTGGAATGTGGAGGCATAAGACAATTTCGATGTAGCCACTGTGGCAAAAGTTTCTCAGGAAAAAAACATCTTATTCGACATATGTTCAAGGACCATAAGTTAATCTTTTTGCGACGGTGTCGTTGAATAACAACAATAAACTTTATTTTATTTGAACAATTTGGATCGTAATTCAAATTGTTCAGTTTTTCTTCATTATAAACTTGTATAAAAAAAACAAAGGCCTGTTCGTGAACAGGCTGCAAAGACTACTGACGACACCAAGGGCCTTGCCTTTACATAAACCTTGGTTTAAACTTATTTTGTTTCCATAATTTATAATATTTCAAAATTTATAACGTTGCATATTTATGATTTATTTTTCGACAATAAAATCTTGTATTTTTGTGCAGACTTGATTCAAATTCCTTTACCTTCACCAAAAAAAGGTGTTTTTATGTCTACCTAATACATCTTTTATAAACATGTTTTTAGGAACTATTTTTTAATTTTTCCTATTTTACTTTTACAAAATTTTTCTGCACAATCACACACTTTCCTCAGTGAAATCGTAAAAATTTTCTTGAGCTTTCTATGTCTTTCCTTTTCTTATATCTCTTCATGCTTTATTCCCTCTGACAAACATTTTTGCAAATTTACTTGGCAGTGAAAGTATTTATTTTTTACTAATTCTGCATCTTTTTACAGGTCCCAAAACAAGGTCCACACATACCATCGCAAATTGAGACACGCAAATTATCTCAGAGTGGAAGATATGTCTTTTAAATGTTCACAGTGTGGAAGAGTCTATAAATTTAAGCAAAGTTTGCTCAAACACTCGAAATTTGAGTGTTCAGAGCAAAAAAAATTTGTTTGTGAAATTTGCCACCGTAACTTTACTCAAAACGTCAGTCTACGTCGTCATTTAATGACAAATCATAATATTTACCAGCCATCTAATATCGCTGGCGTACGTTGTCCACGAAGAATATAGAATAAGCTTTTCACATATTATATCCAATTCGAATTTTTTTTCTCTTTTAAGTATGAAACGTACTAATTTTAAATTTTTTCAAAAACCTGTGGTTTCTATACAGTGTTAAATTGATATATAGAATATTTATTAAGAAAATATACGTATTTATTTTCAGGGTTTTCAGCGGTTTATACTTTTCACAGTAGCTCATTAAGAGAATCAAGAATAAGAAGAGTGGAGAAAAATACAGTTTAAAACGTCATTTAGCAAGCTATCACAATATTTCATTACCCGCTAAACAAAAATTTGTAATCCCGCAATTATAATTCGGTTTGAGTATTATTAAACTAATAAGTGTTTTATTTACTTCCAGAAATTGAGTTTTAAAATAAAATATATTTATAAGAATTACATGCATTTGTGCAAAATTTGACCCCCCCCCCCCCCATTTTTTGTCAAATGTCGACGTTTTGTGACCCCCTGAATCCGAAAAACATGTTCGTCCTTCATTGACAAAATGAACTCCTAATAATCTTCTACACGGTAATAACTTTTATGTATATCATCAACTATTATTAAGATTCACAAATATTATAAGTCTTTGTTCATCATAATAAAAATATTTTATGTCAAAGAGTATCATCTAAAATACTTCACCACCAATAACGCATTTGTTATTTTTATTTTAGAAATCAGAGTAATCATATCAAAGAAATTCTTATTTGCAGATTTTTTCAAAAATTTCATTTGATAATTTTCGTTCTGGTGATTATTATTTTTGATCTATTTAATACGTTTCATTTTCAATCTTTAAAACTTTTTCCTTATTTAAAGTAATCAATCTAAACGCTACTTTTAAATGGAATAAATTGATGAATTTTGCTCTACATCGTTCTGTGTATTTTTGTTTCAGACTGTCTTGAATGGAACGAGTATCCTTGTCTCAATAATCAACAAATTTTGCAATATAATCCAATGAAAATGGAAAATGTTGTTGGATTAGAAGTTCTGATGGATCAAGTTGGAATGAGTGGTGGATCAGTTTTATCTCAGCCAGTTTTACCTCAGTCAACCTAAAAGTCCTTTTTATTGAACAGACGGTTCGCTTCGCCAAACGAGTGCATCATTAAAGAGTTCTTTAATCAGCAGTTTTCTATCTTCCTCTTGCAATTTATTTTCAGTCTCTTCTTTCTACTTTTCTATCGTTTCTATCACTGAAAAGATTAATTCAAAACGACTGTAAATGATTCAAAAGAACTTGGTCTTTTATGTTAGAACCTGATTTTGTCAGTCGCTGGATATTGATTATAAGAATCTTCCCCCAAACTGTAACATAGATACAAAATCAAAATGCTCTCCGAAATTAGACTCCGATCAAATATGTACACACAATATCAAATGTTTCAGAACACTTTGGATCATTATAAAGGGACTGCGAAATGTAAAATATCCTGCAAGATTTTAGAAAATTTTCGAATGACCTAAATGATTTTGACAGAATTTAAAATTCAAAATTTTCTTGAAAACCAAAATTGTAATATACTGCCTCTCAACGGTTAGCGAAGGCAAATTGACAAAGCACTCTATTACTTACAATATTCTGTTCTGCTCAGTTTCAAAGCTTTATGGATTGTCCTTTGTCGCTTCTAAAATCAAAGTAGGTATTACCCAAATAACAATGTTACTTCAAAACTCGATTAGCCGTTTTATATTAATGGAAATTCGTTGTAAACAATAGTTTAAAACTAGAATTAAATATTTAGAAATAAATGATTTTAGAGTTTTATCTTAAATGTTATTTCTTTCAGATTTATAATTCATTAATTCTCTCCTTTTGATAATAATACGAAAAAAGTCTCAGAAAGAATCTGCCATTGAGAAAATTAATGTGAAAAATTATTGAGATCCAATTCAAGTTATATTTCATATTTTACATTTATACTTTGAATATTTTATAGCATCAATGGACCTGTTCCGGATATAAAATGTCCTCCCCTTGCAGTGGCTTAATTCCCTCTTCCTTTTCACCTTTTTCTTCCAATCTAGAAGATATTATGTCGATATTGGATGTCACACTGATTCATTCATACAAATCAACTAATTCGACCAGAAAAATCTGTTATGCCATTGAAAGTGATTAGAAAATCAGTGCAATTATCTATTATAAACAAAATGTATTCTAATAAGTTTAAATGTTCGAATATAAAGATATAATTACTAAAACGTTTGAAAGCATTAAAGTTTTGTTTCTTCGAATGCTGGACTACTTTCAAATTTAAATTTGTATTTCAATCTGGCAAAAATAAAATTCTAAACAAAAGAATTCGTTTTGAAACTAGAAGAGTCATATGGCGTGACATGCCACCAACTTTATTCCGTTATTCTCTTTTAAATCTTCGATTTCTTCTCTACCCCCTAAGCCTTTGTAAAGCTAAAGTATGTAACAACTTTTACGGCAGTTTCACCAAGAGCTTTAGTGCTCGCATTATTATCAAAGTCTATTTCAGACAAATGTCTATTTCAAAATGTCTTAAGAAAATCCTCAAGACAAATTTATGATGCCCTGAAGAATTTAGTTTCAATAGGTTTAAGGGTGTATGAATGCCTATTCGGAAGACACATGCATTCAGTTTTATATATTTACTTAGATAAAATATCTAAAACCTGTGAAAATTCGAATCAAGGCTCGAAAAAGATATCGGGGAACGGATCTGCGCTCACAAAAAATTAGGGATGACCTCCTAATGGAGGTAATTAATGGAAGGGTAATGGGGTCGAAAAAGCGTGCTAGAATAGAATCTGGGATAGAAATCTGATCAAAATCGGTGTCGTTTACGTACTGGTGTGGGAAACTCGACGAAATTGGATGAAGATAATGTCGGACGATATAAATGATCCGCTTGTAAACACGACCTTTCGGCTTACCATTCGATTAAAGTCGACAACTTGTGTCACGTCTCGTATTGAACTAGAAAAACACTCGCTTCCGGTGATCAGAAAAGAGGAAACAATAAAACAAACTGATGTATCCATCCCAAACTTTTTCGACAGTTTACTTTAGTTTTAAATCAAATTTGACATTTTTGTCCTATTTTCACTTAAGTTTTAGAAATGAAAACAATGTTCTTTCAATTTTTAAATCGACGATAATTATAAAGACAAACTCTCCTTCAAATTTTTTATTAATCTAAAGAGGAAAATCTGAAGGCAAAGTAAAGTGCAAACTAACTTTTTTTCGTTTATCGAAACACGCCTCTACTTTTGTCAACCATACATCCTTCAATATTTAAATACCATTGCTTGGAAAATTACTTCCCAAGTTTACTAATTAAAGATGTACTGCGTAATTGTCCGGAATTAAAAGAGTGTACCAACATTTAATTGAAAGTTGAGATTTGAAAATTTAAGTTTAAGTGGCTCGCTAAACTGCAAAATTAAATCCTAGGCTTCCAGATCGCCTTAGGACATTTTAAAAGCTTATAACCCCTCTTCCAATTAAAACTTTCCCATGTTCCAGTTTCTTTGTCGTTCTTTTCAATAAATTACTTAGATTAGTAAGAGTTCCATTATTCCTTTAAAATTCCTTTTGAAATTTGAAATTTCTTTGAAAATGAGTTGTATGGAGTTGAGATGAAAAATTATCTAAACCATCATTTTTCATAATAAGAAAATGTAGCTAGTTATATTGAGACAATGAAAAATTGATCAACCACTTATATTTAATTCAGTAAGCCGTCAACTAGACAAGATGAATATAGAAGCACACACCAACTATTTTAGACTTGTGAAATGAGATCATGCTCCGTTAACCATGAGAAATTTGCAAATAAAATGAACTGATTGTCTGACTTGAAAGCAAAAAGAAATAGCAAGGAGAGTTTTTATTTTCTTGTTTTAATCATTAACTTAAAAAGAATATTTAATTCTCAAGTTTATAAATTATAACACATAATGTAGTTTAATATTAGTGTTCAAAATGTTGCTTCTCTGCACAAATAATGGCGAAGATAATTTAGATAATTTTTTTTTAAATATGCACTAAAGTCCTGTTACACCCTTTTTTAAAAAAATTCTTTCTTCTTGATATTTCATAAAAATATAGATATATTTTTATTTACTCTGCAAAAAGCTTTCAACTTATTTTCTACTCTGAGTATTGCATGAGACCGAGCTAAATTCTCTTCCTTGCTGTAATTTCTCCAGAAACTAAAGCACAGAGATAACATTAAGTAAAAAATAGAAATGGTAGAAGAAAAAGAATCAAGAAACTGGTACGAACCACTTTTGAATCACAACTCAATTTTACCTTTATGAGTATTTTTATATTGAAATATTAATACTTTAAACACTCTTTTTCTTTAGAATGTTTGCTATATATATAATTTTTCTAATTAAGAAATCTAGATCATTCGGATTACAAGCCGCAAGGCACAAAAGTTTGGTCTGTTCCGGAAGTAACCGAAGTTCCGTGCAATTTCCGCGCTTACGGAACTAAGATCATAAATTTAAGGTTCTACGGTCATGAGATGGACCTGACCTATATGAAAAAGAGATGTTCACCCCTTTCTGTATGTTTTATACATCTAGAGCTGAACTTATACCCTTATATACTTCAAGTTCAACGACTAGCTCCTTTCTATACCCCTTTCAACCCCTCTGGTTGCTTTCATTTCTCTTTCTTTTTGATATCTCGTAATATATTGACAAAATTCCAACTCTCGCGGAAACTGCTGCCCGAGTGACTTTTTTCTTGCACGACCTCTTTTTAATTTCAGCGAAAGAAAATCTATCGACAAATGTCTCCCTATACAAGCACAAAAGGTCTGCCAAAACAAAATCACTTAAACGTATCACTGATTAAAGTTGTAGATCACTGACAAATTCTTCAAATTTCTTTGTTATCCACTACTTTTCCTTCTATAATTAATTCTTGCAAAAATAAAATTGCTAATTAATTCTCCCTTTGGTACATAAAAAATTATGAAAATTTAATGGAGAATTAAAAAAAGTCTTCTTTTTAGAGGGTTCGAAATAAAAGTTCGCATATTTAATGAAACGTTTAAAATAAAATAAAAATTAGACTTGGAAATCAAGCCTGGAAGGTTTACGTGGAATTAGGTCAACATGAAGGACACTTTTACTTTTAATATGAACAATTCAATTCAACCCAAGAGATGACGTTATTACGCATATGCTGCTTCCCTAATGAGAGTTATAACGTCATCGGATATGCGGATGTAAGGTGTAGGATTTCTATAAGGTATATTGGTCCTTAATTGAGGCGAAGTTGCGTCGTAACATGAGAAGGGTGTCGCGATGGCTGATATAGTCAGAGCAAGTCAGATAAATACACTTCTCATAATTAGGATCATGTCTGATGTTGTCCAACAGGTAATCTTGATAAAAGATAAAGTCAGAGGAGAAAAGATTAGAAGGTAGCGTACTGATACCAATAATTATTGCCGAGGTAAAGGAAAACATTTTCTTGTTTATTGCTTTTTATAGATTTATAAAAATTTCAAACATTTCAAAATTTCAATTGATTTCGAAAGATTTTCAAAATAAAATTTGAATCGAACATCCTTAAAGAGATTGAGATTTTAACAACTTTGCTCCAACCAGTGGTGCTCTTATGGTAATAATGTAAATTTAATAATTTTTTCATGTAATAATGTTAAAAATTAGCGCAGTTGAGTTGCAAAGAATGCGTAAAAAATAAGTTAATATAAAACGGTTTTATGTTTTTAAAATATATTTGAAACGCTTCTAAATTAATGTAATGCAGAAATCCGATCGATATTCAGTCTCCTTTACTAAAATGAAATTAAATGAATTGCACCTCCCACATCAAAAATAATATCAAGGACAATACCCAAATTTTTGCAGATTTTTTTTAATTCTCGGATTTCTTTTAATTCCCGGATAGTATTTAATTTCCCTGTCAAGGATGTAAAAAAAATTTCACAAGATTTTATAAGATTTCAGAAGTTTACGATTTCACATAAACTTTGAAATTCCCGCTTGAATAGAGCGGGTGTCACTTCCGCCTTTACCATTTCCTGTTTGTCACCCCTACCTCTTGTCTTTCTCTTTCAATTCTTTCTGTCAGGCAAAGCGCAAAAATGGCGCTTAACCTCACTGTCAAAGTGCACCCTGTTGTTTTATTTCAAATAGTGGACGCATTTGAGCGTCGAAGTGCGGAATCCATTCGAGTTATTGGAACTTTATTAGGTATGCACTAGATAAATATAGTTAATGAACTGCCATAAAACCTATTCATGATTCAAACTTGGGACCACATGGCATGCAATTTCTCTTAAAGAAACGTTTTTATTTATCTAATTACCTTTCTACTTAATTTAGTGAATGATTGCAGAATCTATGATATGTTTTATAACATCAAAAACATTTTTAGGCTTGAAAATAATAACATTGTTGTCGTCATCACCCTAACCTCAAAGTGGGTGTAGACATTAGTTTGTGTAATTCTAATAACACTAATCCTAGGCGAAATTTTCATTTTTTGCAAATTTCCCCTAGAAATTACTGGTAATTCTAACATTCTAAATTATAAATCTTTAATTTTTTCAGGTACTGCTGAGAAGGGAGTAATCGAAGTTACAAATTGTTTTTGTGTACCTCATAAGGAATATGAAGAAGAGGTGGAAGCCGAGTTAAAATATGCAATGGACTTGTATGATTTGAATCACAAAGTCAATGCACAGGAAAATATTGTTGGATGGTGGGCTACCGGAAATGAGGTAGATCAAAATAACTTATACAATTATCCAGAATAATATTCTATCTATAGTCTATAACTTTTTCAATCTCTGATTTTTATTATTAACAGGTGACTAACCACTCATCCGTAATTCACGAATATTACGCCCGAGAATGCAACAATCCAGTTCATTTAACTGTTGATACTACCTTGGAGAATACAACAAGAATGGGTATTAGGGCTTACGTTTGTGTACAGCTGGGAGTTCCAAATGGAAAGCAGGGTTGCATGTTCACACCAGCTAAAGTACAGGTAAGCAATCGCTCTTAAATGTTTACGCAATCAAATAATTCAGTTCTAATGACTAAATTTGAGCTTTTAAAGGTAACTAAATAGTTATATTAATCGCTGTTATAGGTTTTGGCTTACGAGCCAGAAGTGGTGGGACTTCAACTTTGTGCAAAGACCCAGTTGCAGAGTCAGGTTCATATTTCCGGAATGAAACCTGGCGGAGTTGTCGAACCGATGATGGATCTAGCCCAAATTGCTGATGCAAGTGTCAAGCTTTCTGTTATGCTAGATCAAGTTCTTCAGTACGTCGACGACGTACTTGCAGGAAAACAACCTCCAGATAATCAGGTATATTATTAGATTTTTTCACACTTTTGAGATAAAAAGTTGTTTTTATTCAGTGAAATTAAAAGTTTTCAGTATTTTATTTCCTGAATTGATTTTCTATATTAATCTTTGAAACTCCTGCTGATTCAGGCAGAGCTAAAGCGAAAAATAACGTGCTGATTACGGTGAAACCACAAAAAATATAGATTGTTAGAAGAAAATTTTGTTCAGCAATAATCTGATAAAAGTAAATTCCGATAGAAATGGTTAGATTATTGATACATATTGTGAGAGGTCCCAAAATATGAACGTATTTTGCAGGGTAAAGTTCACCCAACATGGTCCATGGAAGAATTAAAAAGCCTATAGTTCCCACAATCTGTAAATAATTTAGAATTGATTTGCATTTTGTTATTTTTAGCTCGTAAAGTACATACTTCTTTTACGACAAAATATTCTCACTGTAATAATCAGAAGACATGTAAGTGGTATACTAGAAAGTTGAGTATTCTCGAAATATTGTTTGTAAATCCCGAGAATGATATAAGTGACTGATACAATTGAACTAGAAAATATTGCTGCAAGTCTTCGACCCATTCTAAATTAAGAAACAATAATTATTTAGCAAAAAATCCTTTAAAGCATTAAACCAATATTTTATTACCTAAAACTGCAAGCCATTAATAAAATCCCCGCAATTGCTTGAGCGACTCCAATAATCAATGTTGCCATGAACGGATCGATTGTTATGCCTGAATTACGTACAATGTCTACCGTGTATGCTTCCAAAATAACAAGGCCTGAAAAGGTTTGAAAGGAGAAGAAAACATTCAAAATCACAAACGGTTTCCAGACTTCCGGCAACTTGAAGATTCCAAACACATTTTTTGTAATTTTCGAAATACAAGACCTTTGTTCTTGTGTTTCTTGAACTTCTTGAGTATTTTGATGATATATTTGTGACTGGATATGGCTAATTATATCAGAGAATTCAGCCTCAAAACTTGGGGTTGGTTTCTTAAGTCCACGTAAAAGTAAGAGAGCTTTTCTTGCATTATTTTCACGACCCTTTAATAACAACCAACGTGGACTTTCTGGAAGGAAACACGAAGCAACTAATACTGAAAAAAGTTCCACTGAAAGTACTCCTACAGCCATAAATTGCCATTTCTATAGAAACAAAATATAAAATATATAGAGAGAGATAAAATCATTTGGAAGCGTTAATTTCTGAAAAAAATATTCACCTCGAATATATATCCAAAAAAATAAATAAGTAGAATTCCCAAAGATATAAAAACCGAAATGGAAGAATTAAGAACCCGAGATTCTCGAACGGTAGTTATATCCACAATATAGATATGCAAAGGTGCAGCTAACAATCCTTGTGCAAAACCTGTTTTTACATTTTCCAAAATATTACATTTGTTTATAAGACTGGTTCAGTATTATATTAGAGGGTTCCAAAATATATATTCTTATTGCTTACCATTAACGACTCTACCAATTAGTATTTGAGTCGCACTGTAACTCGAAGCAATAAGAATCCATCCCATCATGTCAATAATAGTACCGAGTAGAATAATGTTGCGTCTACCAAGTTTTATAACAAAAATGGATGCTATACATCCAATTGGTATTATAATATTCGGTATAGATGCTAAAAAACAAAGATATGTAAATATATTAAATAATTCTAAGGATCGTCTGATAATTTTTCAAGACCTAACCGATTCTATTTTTTTATAAAAATGAATACTATTTTACCAAACAATCCCGCATTTTCCGTATTTAAACTAAATTTATGAGTAGAATTTCGCAAATGTGGCAAAGCCACTGCAGAATATCCTATTCCCCCACCTATTTCCATAGATAACAGTCCAACTAAGAATGTATAGAAATACTGTAATAAAATAAAATTTGTAAATTCATGAAACTTAGAAAATTCGAACTTGTTATGCAAATAAGAATTTACCTGATATGCAGTTTCTCTTTTTGGAATTAGAGACGATAACATGCTTTTTATGTTTTTTTTTTGTTAGAATAATTTATCAAAATGTTCTGCTTGTAGTAACTCAAAATGCAAAATTATCGCAAACACAGAATGGAAGTCTGGAAATAATTATATTCGACAACGCGATTCGTATGTTGACTCAGGACAAACATTTTGATACGTGGCGAAAAAAAGTGGGGTTCAGTTTTACATATAAGATTAAGATAATTTGATAAGATTAAAATGAATTGAAAGAAAAGTCTCTTGAATTGAATAATTATGAACAATAAGATTTTGCTCTAACACTAAACTAAATTGATTATACAGTATTATTATTTATAATTACAGGTTGGAAGGGCCCTCCTTGATATGGTCAACTCAGTGCCAAAAATGTCAAGTGATCAGTTCGATGAGATGTTTAACAGCAACGTCAAAGATCTCCTAATGGTTGTTGCACTTTCGCAATTGATTAAAACGCAACTGCAACTCAACGAGAAACTCACACTTCTAACGACACTCTAAGATAAATATTAAGAATTTATGTATTCGAATTTATATTATCAATTCGACGACAGTGACACCGTAAAACCATTTTTTCAAACAATTATTCGAATAAAACGAGTATTATTCAAAGATGATTCTTATTATTCTATGTAATTTCCTTCTCGACCTAGTCATGCTTTTAGAGCAAGTATGTTATAGATTTATAATGAATGCTATTTTAACAGAGTGTCTAAGTACGACCGTTCCGATGTAACAGAAGAGAACTTTAGTTAGTTTCATAAAATTGGGTTGGCCTTAGAAACAGTTCCAATATGAACTGATATTAATAGTGAGAACATAAAGGCTTATTGATACTTGAATTCTAAAGTTCAAAACAAGTTTAAGTTTTAAGCTTAAATCTTATGGAAGACATTAATTTTAGAAAATTTTAAAGCTTAATAATTCTTCAATTTTTGTTTCAAGATGAAATAATTTCTTTTAAAAATTTAGGGCATAAATTTTTAACAATCCTGTACCTGTTTTAAATTAATAATAACTATCTCTTTGAGCTTATTTTCGAATTTATTAATAGTAATTAATATTTTTTCACGAATGTCGTATTCTCGCATTTAATATTTTTGAATTGACAAATAATTATTAACTTAATTTTGTCTAGATACTTATCAATTTTAGTCAAAAATTTGTATTTTTTAAATATTTTTACTCTAAATTTTAAATGAAAATAACTTTTAACTTAAATATATGTGCAAACTTTCTGGCATTTTGAATTTCGCGCCGTTTTCAATCTCGGAAGTATACAGTAGATCAAATACATATTAAATATAGTACAAAAAGCTTTAAAGTATTCGCTAAGTGATAAAATATAAGCCGAAAAATTGTAAATTTTTAATTATATCATCTACTCGATCAATTTGTCTTTAAATTAATAAAATTTTAGTATTTGATTTGACTCCATGTTTTCCTGAATTTTTTTCTTTACCTTCGAGAGCTCGTGGACAGCACCATGAGGTAATTATTTGTCTTTTGAGTTTTATAATAAAAAGGATACCATAAGCAATAATAATATGAAAAATCTTTCTCTAATTAATGAGGTTATTATTACAAATTGAAAATTTCCTATTTTTTATGTGTAAAAGCTTATTTTGCGACTATATAACAAAGGGGGTTAAGATCGTCAAATGTTAATTTATTATTATTTAGAGTTTGAGTGCATAATATTTATACATTTATTTATATTCTTAATTAAATTTTTGGGATTGTTGAAGTTTTTTTTACTAATTTCTGTAATTTAGTAACGTTTGTAAGCAATACATAACATAACCTCAATTCTTTTGCAGTTCCTTAAAATTGCAGAAGAGGCTTGCCGCCTCGGTGATGAGATGCGGCAAGAAAAAGGTCTGGTTGGATCCTAATGAAGTAAACGAGATCTCAAATACCAATTCTCGTAAGTTTATTTTTATTATTTTGTGTATTTTGTGTTACTTGTATGATTTTATCGATTTTATTTTGATTATCCTGGTATTATTGCAACATGTTTCACAGAGAATTTTCACCTTTCTTGACGTAAAAATGTTAAATATTTTCCGGGTTAGCCTTTATTTCATTTTTAATTAGCATACAATATTCCAAATAAAATGTTTATTTTAAACTTCGATTGCCTGTAATTATTTTCCTAATTGTAAATACCGTTAGAATATAATTATTTGTATTAAAAAATGTTGACACCGACTGATTTTGAATAAAAAGTGTACGAAATTGAATATATTGCCAAACAAGTTTCAAAATTTTTTTAATCGCTGATTATTTTTTATTCTACAATATTAAACGCTGATCTTTTGGTAAATATAAAGTAATATTCTGTTCGAAACATGTTAGAAGTAATATGCATTTAAACCTTCGAGGTGTAAATGCTTCGAGGATATGCAATCCTTAATTCAAATTTTTAATTGGTTTCTATCACACAAGATTTCTATTTTAGCAAACAATTCTCAATACATTAATTTGTTTTTCTTTACAGGTCAAAACATCCGCAAACTTATTAAGGATGGTTTGATCATCAAGAAACCTGTCGCCGTTCACTCTAGAGCTAGAGTACGTAAAAACACCGAAGCTAGAAGGAAGGGTCGTCATTGCGGTTTCGGTAAAAGGAAGGGAACTGCGAACGCCCGTACTCCACAAAAAGTAATTTTCCGATTTAATTAACCAGAATACGAAAAGAAGTTATTCAAATTGTACAAATATTTAATCTATTTGATTTATTCCAGGATTTGTGGGTCCAACGAATGAGAGTGCTTCGTCGTCTCTTGAAAAAGTATCGTGAGACTAAAAAGATCGATAGGCACCTGTATCATGCCCTTTACATGAAAGCAAAGGGTAATGTTTTCAAGAATAAGAGAGTTCTTATGGAATTCATTCACAAAAAGAAGGCTGAAAAGCAGAGATCCGAAATGCTTTCTGACCAAGCCGAGGCTCGCCGTACGAAAGTGAGGGAAGCTCGCAAACGTAGGGAAGAACGTATTGCTGCCAAGAAGCAAGAACTCCTTCAATCGTATCAACGCGAAGATGAAGCTGCCGCACAGAAAAAGTAATTTCTACTCTTAAATAAAATGCAGAAAATCTTTTAATCCGTTTGTTTTTTTTTTAGTATGAATACCCTCCCGATATTGCGATATGAGTAATTTGTTTATATTCACAAGATTTGAAAGGAAAAAAGGCACCAATAAGTAGAATGAAAATCTTTAGCTTTTTTCGATTCTTAAGTAGAACTATTTTGTTAGTGATGTGGTACTATTGACAAAAATTAGTATTAATGAAATACTGAAATTATTTCCTCAAACAAATAGAGGGATAACAATTAAGATTGAGCGTCAGATTACAGAAGTAATTAACCTTTCATTCATTTATTTTACAATGTTAGTTACAGAAAATCATGAATTGTTTTATATATAATAATAAAATTATACATACATTATTGAAGTAAAATTCTATGACATCAGGGTTAAAAAGTTCATCTTAAGTATGTATGTATTCAGTCACCACTTTCATCCAATTTTTTCATCAGTAAAAGTCATAAAGTGCTTTTAATAGAATAATTCGCCACCTAGAAAATTATATTATTGTATAAAAAAAATGATAAAACTATTTAATATATATATATAAATTTTCGTTAGAACGTGCAGTATTCCAAACAAAAATAAAGAGGATTAAATCATTTCCATAATAATAATAATAATATAAAAAGAAAAAATATACTTAGCTGAAATAATTTTTGAAAACACACACAATACACTTTTGTATTTTCTGTTCGTAACAAAAAATACTGTACACCAATTCCCGAGGAAAGAATGACAAATTCTGACTTTTATGAAAAAAGTAGAATGAAATATAAGATGAAAAACAAGTTACGATTTTTATTTTAAAAAAAGTGGAACGAAGAATTAATTTTCAATTCATGGTTTTAACCCACCCAATAATTTTTATTTGGAAAAAAAAAGTTTTAACATCCTGAAAGAAAGCAAACACAGACAACAATTTTAAAACAGCAAGTCAATAATAAAAATCATCATAGTGACTAACGTGGAAAATATAAATTTTTAAATGTCCGTGCATTAAAAATGGACGAACATTTAACATGTATATACAGTTCCCTTTTCATTTTCGGGGATTTGTACTCGAGATTTTTGTACTCTGATTTTGAGAGTGAGTACGCATTGATTTTTATACGCTGATTGACATTGCCACCCAAAGAACAATTTTTTAAGTTAAAGGATAATTATTATTCCTTAACTTAAAATTGGTACTCCAGAAACAATATCAATTTTTTTTGAGTAAAATACTGTATTAGCGCGAGACAGTATTTCACCCAGGCTCTACCTACTTAAAATTAAACAGTCATTCCAGAAAAAAGGACCTACCTATTCCTAGCTATATTTAAAAATTCAAAAAACAATCACACCAACACACTCACTCCACGTTTCTCATTTTCACCGCCCAGGTGCAAAAGAACCTAAACCTAGGGATTACGTCCCGGGACGCATCCGACACCTGAGCTTATAGGCCACGTTAGGGCACACACATACCAGCTCGAACCCTGAAATCGTACACCGTTTTTAAAAGATAAGAATCATTAATTGTTATTAAATTTTATTTATATTTAAAGTCAAATAGTAATTCTGTCAAACATATTATTAAATAATCATTAATTTAATCAAATCAAATAAAAAGATAGAAATTTGTTTGATATCAAGTAAGACACGAACATAAGAAAATACACACACATACAATTTGCGCCTTACTTGATTAGAAAATAAAACGGTGTACGCAAACATTCCATAGGTTAAACCATTAGTATAAACACCCTACTCTATTATTTAATCAGCTACTTTTAAAAAGAGTCAAGATTTTACTATTTTCAAACTTCTTATTTTCATTTAAAATAAGTTGAAAAATATGTATTTGATTTAATTTACATTGAAAGACAAACAAGAAACCATAGGGTGTCTAACAGTTTTCTATAACGAGTTTCGGAATTAAAAACTTGAATCTTTCAATACTGAAAATTTTTATATTTGAAATATTCCAAACTAAATCTCATTAAAATATAATTATAAATATTAACAATATGTTTTAGTAATTTAAATTAAAATAATAAGTATTAAAATACTGAAGTCTAAATTCCCATTTCATTTTTCGAATGAAATGGAAATACTCCGTTCCCCTTTTATTTTACTAATAATTAGAGGAATAAGGATAATAGACTCAGCGAAATTTAAAATGCTAAATTAATTAATATGAATACACTGTTTAACTATAATAAAATTATTTAGGTTTGAAGTTAATTTGACTTTCCAATATTCCAATATAATATGTGAAGGGTTAACAAAATAGAAGAAAAGTCATTAGACACCCTGGCAAACTACTATTCATTCAAAAAATACAAACAATTAAAAGTCATTCTTTCAACTTTAGTTATTACTCATTTTACTTTAAAATAAAATAATGTAATATCTATTTTACTTCGGAACCATAAAATTCTTTTTAGAAAAACTATAGAAAAATAGAAAATTAATTAAAAAGTGATAACTAGGGCTTCATCATCTTATCAAAGGATAAATGTGTAAAGAAATTTTTATCATCAAAGCTGATTTAAAGTTCCTTTGATCAGAGATTCACTTCGACTTTTCTTGGTCTCATGGTTTGATCTCTATATAGTTATATAGAGCTAATATATATTATAATCAAAATTTCTGTTACAAATTACGAGAGGGAGAGAATTCTAAAGTTACAGTATAGTAATTCCGATCTAAAATTGAAGAAATTGTAAAACTAAAAAGAATCCAAGAAAAGTATCCTAATCTAAAATATTCCAACAAAATGTCCACTCGCTGATTGAACACCAGCGGTCACTATGTATGATTTTATAAAATTACAACCCGTATTCGTACTTGTACGGACCTTTCATCCCAAGTATGATGAATACGAGAGGAACTCTAAAACTGACTTACCATCTGCATCCTGGTGTTTTGGATCCTAGGAAGTACCATCTATGTCCTTGATAATTCAGATCGTCTGACGAAAATCCTAGTAGTATTTTGCATTCATATCGTTGCTCATCCAAATCGTCTTATGAACACCTTATCTGAAAAGAAAAGTAATTTAAATAATTATTATGAATTCAAGTACAATTCAATTATATGTAAATATTAAGTATGAAAAGCTCCTATAATAGAGACTTATTGAATTAATTTCTGTAAATAATTATTTGTAGGAATCTGTGAACTCATTTTTATGCACGGAGATTTATTATAGATTATAAAATCGTATCTTACCTATATACACTTTTGATTGCAAAATATCGCTATTCTAACGGCTCCATTTTCCAATATCACTTTGCACTATATCACACCTGAAAAAGAAAGAATTATATAATAATAAATATTCAAGATAGTTTAATTAGAGTATAAAAAGAAAAGGTTTTTTCGAACAGCTCATCTTTAACCTACACAACAAATTCAATATTTAACCATGAAGAAAAAGAAAATTTAAAAAGTTTTTAAAATTATAATATATTCATAATTTTATAAATGCAAGTTTGAGACTCCATTTTGAATATGTAAAAATTTCAAAAAGAAATTAACGACCTGGTATAAAATTATACTTACCACTTCATTTATCTTAATTCCGCCGATAATCCTTAAAAATCGTACAATTTATAGTCCATTCCTTTGTTGGAAAATTCAACAATATTCGCAGAAGAAATACGAAACTAAATTGTTTAGAGTTCACCGGTCAAGGAAAACTGAGATTTTATACTGGCTTTATTATGCGTTAAAATATAACCTTACAAAAATTTCCACTTTTATTGTGCTCAAATGTTTTTTCATCGTTTCTACGCCTAAATGTCTTGAGAATGTAGATTTAATCAAGACAAGAGATAATTCGACATTAATCCCGGCAAATTCGATCACGGAAATGACATTTTTGCCACAGCTGAAAAACTCAAACCTGCACCAACTTGCAGAAAACCGAATTGCGTCCTAAATTTATGCGGCAAGAGTCAAATAACCTTATTTTATAGAAAATCTTATGATTTATAATCCACTAATTCATTCACGATTCGTAATACACTTTGGATTACTAAAAAAGACAAGAAAACTTTACTAGCGCGACTCCGAAAAACGCAAATTGAACGCGATTTACTGATTTTCACGGTATTGAGAAAAATTCGTTGAATTCCGAGAATTTTTCAAATCTGATTTCAAAAAAGGAATAGCTCTGCGCATGACCGTTAGATATATCCGCTCAAGCTCTTGACCAATCCTTTTGTTGTTTAATTTTACCAATTTCATCATGGCCGATAACTGGAAGATACAACAAAATTATTTTTAAAATATAACTAAAAATAAAAATTATTGACAAAAAACTTTTTGTAGATTAATTTAAATTTTTTAGAAGCTATTAAGTGCACTAATAAAATTGATAAGCATAAATTATTTAGATTCTATTTAGATTCTATAGATTCAAAAAAATTTAATTTCGTAAAATCCGCAGTCATACTTACCACTTCTAATGATTTTTAATTGTTCGAATCATTCACGATTCACGATTATACGCACTTTATTTTCCGATAAACCTGAAACACTTCACGAGTGAGACTAAATACCGAATAGGGAAAATCCGATAATGAAAATTTCGTTATATCTAAGTGTAAAACCAGAGCAGAACTGTTCAAATCTTCAAATCTACTTTCATAAATGGTTGAACGGTTTAACATTATTAACAATAATTCTGCGCATGTCCGGAAGTTTGTAAAGAACTCATTCCCGCCAAAAATTCAAACCAATCCTCATTGCTCAATTCCTCTTTAGAGCGGAAATCTAAAAATATGTTTACAATAACTAACGATTATTATTTAAATCAATTGTTGACCAATTTTCAAATACAATTTTTTTAAAATTCGTTTCTCGTTTTTAATTATATAAAATGTATATATATATATTTTTTAGCATGAAATTTGAAATTGGAAGGTTCATACAACAAAATGGCGATATAAGGAATGTAAAGGATGATGTAAGGGTGAATTGATGCGATGTAAACACGAAGGAGATGTAAACTGTGGTAAACATATGTTGAACTTTCTATAAAAATACTCTAGGTTGATATGAAATTATTAGATAACCACTGTTGTTGTTGAATAACCATTCATCAGTTTTTTATCTTGCCAGGTAAGATTTTATTTAAGTATTTTGTCGGTACTGAGGCCGAACAATGCAATATTTTCAATCATGATAATAAGATAGGTTAGAAGTTATGAAACATTTATGGTGAGGTCAGGATGATCCTTGATTTTTACCACCTTCCAATTAAACTTATTAGTAACAAGCAGTTCCTTAATAATCTATAATTTTCTTTTGCTTCAAGTCTTGAATTTACAGACTAAAAAGATAACCTCAAAATCTTTGACGAAACTTGCTTACGGTTTTTTTTTCGAATATGTAAATTATGCGTAATTTTTTAATTTATATATAATATTTCAATGATGATGCAGTTTTTCGGGAGATTATAAATATTGGGCTTTGTTTTCGTAGCTGGACACTGCGAAAGTCCGAATGAACTGAGCATTTTTTAATCATCAGCATGGAACAGCAGGTATCTTAAGAAATAATTATAGCAAATTTTAACAAACGCTCCGATTGCAGTAGCATCTTTCATTCTGTACCTTTCATTAATTTATTGACAAGGAAATTAAGTCAAGTTAAATAGTTTTACTGATTCAATGAAGCTTCAGATTTTCTTTTTGCATTTAATGAGAAAAGCATAGAGAAATTGAGAGAAACATGATTTGAATTTCATATTAATTAGCATAAATATAAATACAATTGCATCAATGCATTATCTAAACGGACGTGTGCGCTATGTAACATAAAAGTTACAATTGCGTTTCTGTAAAGGAAAGTATGTTTAAACAAAATTTAGTTGTGTTTAGAAGATGCCGAGATCAGTTTCTCAAAACTGTAATCAGGTATTCACCAAACAAAAAACATCTTCCTGCAATAAAGAAATTTAATAATTATTATCAAAATTATAAATTTAATAAACCAAGAACATATCCTTCTCAGTAAAACTCTGCTATGCAAATTTGAAATTTTACTCCATTTTCCATAATTAATTTAGCATTTTTCTTAATAGTGTAGTGTTTTTATATATGAATAACAAAAGATTTTATCCTTTTTATTTATTTCTTGTAGATAGTTCCATCTTCTTTCTTTTAAATTTTCTTTATTATTTTTGGGATTATGAGATATTAATAGTCCTACGTCCACTAAATAAACGTCTATATTTTAGATAACCAGAGCATGATTGTTATGACTAAATAACATCTCTATTTAACGACTGTTTCATTCATCAAAATATTAATAGATTTTGCAGGTATTAAACAAAACATTTTGTTTGATAAGAATCTCATTATCATTTTGTGTCTAATAATTTTATAGTGAATATTTTATAAAACATTAAGACTAGTAGAAGACCGTTTTTCAAGGCAAATTTCTTCATTAGCAAAAATAAATCAACTTTTTTCTAATTCTAGTTGAATTACCCTTTGAACACAATTTTTCTTCTTGCACGAATTTCAATCAATTATTTAAAGGGTAGAATTTACATGCTGTTTCTCGAGTGAATTTTTCTTATAGTTTAGCATGCTACTTTTGAATTAGAACTTTTTCAACTTATTTAAAAATTTTAAACATTTGTAGTTTTCCACAGCACAAAGTAATATTGTTGATCGTACAAAAACAATTATATCAGTAGTTGTAACTCAATAAATTGGTTTATCTACATATAATAAATGTAATCATAATGTTTTTCTGAATAAGAATGTTTATATTTCATAGCCGAAGATTACTCGTTCAAAAGCGAGACACCTCCGACGGAAAAAGCTGGTTATTGCCCGAAGGGCTGCTGAAAACAGTATAATTCTACCTCCTTCTGAAAAATTGTCAGGTACAAAAATGAATCCCGAAGAAAAGTCGAGAGAGCAAGTAAAAGCCGACCGCGAAGCAAAAAAAGCAGCAAAGGCAGCTGCCAAAAATAAACTAAAGGAAAAAACTGACGTAGTTGAAGTCAACAAACAAGTTGCTGAGAAAAGTTCTAAAGAAACTAAAGTAAACCCTAAGGAAGCAAAAGTTAAATCTAAAGATACAAAAGTCACTTCTAAAGAGACTCAAGCAAAATCTGGTTTTGACTACGACTCTATGAAAATGGAATTAGAGGATATCAAAAAGGAGTTAGATAAGATTCAGTTTCCGAATTCAGTTACAATGGAAGATCTTCCAAAAGAGGTGAGAAAGAAACCAGAAGAAAAGAATACAACTCAAATTCCAGATGCGGAAGTGCCAAAACCCACAGAAGAAAAGAGCAAAGCTCAATTGCGAGCTGAGAGAAGAGCAAAACAGGAAGCTCAAAGAGCAGCTAAACAAGAACAAGCGGATAAAAAGAAACCAACACAGACTCCGAAAGTAGAAACTAAACCACAAAGCTCTCAACCAATAAAGAAAATTTCTCCAAAAATAGTTTTGAAAGAAAATTTACATGAAGTGAATTTATTCAAACATTTGTATCATGAAAGAGAACTTTCTTTGGCTAATGTTTCTGCATTAGGTACACAAATTCACCCTGAAATTAGGAAACTAGGAATCAAATACGCAAGTAAGATTATCGTAGGAAGCAATGCTAGATGCGTTGCTCTTCTTCAGGCGATTAAACATCTCGTGGAAGACTTTGAACGACCTTCACAAGCGGATTTTACTAGAGGATTGGAAGCAAGTTTGCAAGATTCGGCAGTTTATTTACATCATTGCAGACCTTTAGCTGTGTCAATGCAAAACGCCTTGAAACATCTCAAGAGGCAAATGTCTTTGTTACCTTCCACAATTTCGGATCATGAAGTAAGTCTGATAAAAATACTTTAAACTTTAGTTTTATTAGAAAATTTTTTATTTATAATTATATTAAAAATTCGTTACTTAACAGGCAAAAGTAAAGTTGGGCAGTGCAATTGACACTTACATTCAAGAACAGATTCTACTTGCCGACAAAGCGATATCGATAAAAATTCAGACTAAAATATCCAAAGGAGATGTAATATTAACTTATGGATTGTAAGTATAGTGTAATTTCGATTGTTTAAAAATTAGTATCAGATGTAAAATAATATTAACCAACGACTTTATTTTACAGCTCATCTTTAATTCATAAAATATTGTGCGATGCACATACAGCAGGTCAACAATTTGAAGTTGTTGTAGTTGATGGAAGACCCTGGTATGAGGGCAAAGAAATGTTAAAAAGATTAGTGAAGCACGGAATAGAATGCTCTTATATTTTGATACACGCTCTTAGTTTTATAATGCCTAAGGTCAGTATAGAAACAAATCAATATAAAGTACTTAAAAATTGAATTTAGAAGTCAAATAATATGATTTCATCAGTTTATTCATTATTATTAACAGGTGAGTAAAGTATTTCTTGGTGCGCACGCAATATTAGCCAATGGATCAGTGATGTCGAGAGTTGGAACAGCACAAGTTGCACTCATGGCAAAAGCCTTTAATGTACCAGTTCTAGTTGCTTGTGAAACGCACAAATCCTGCGAACGAGCTCAAACCGATTCTATCGTCTACAACGAAATAGGTAAGCAATCACTGAAGTATTAATTTTTAATTAATTCTGAAATACATTATTTTCTCTGGAGATCAAGTTTACATATGAGTATTTTTACCCTCGTTATGATTAATTTAAATAATTGCAGGCGATGCAGATGCACTTACAGAGACTTTTTTGAACGATACGAAAAAATCTTCCCTCACCAACTGGAAGAGCAAAAAATCTTTGAATCTTCTTAACATAACTTACGACGTTACCCCGGCGGATTTAGTCACAGCTGTCGTCACGGAATTGGCAATTTTGCCTCCATCGAGTGTTCCTGTAATTTTGCGAATTAAGCCTTCAGAAATCTAGTTTTCAATTGGACCCTTAGCTTCAGAATATACTAATTTCGTTTTAATTATTGTAAGTATTAACTACAAAAAACTCAGCAATTTAAATTTAGTACTTTATTTTCAAAATTCTTCTACGCGATTATACTGTACATTATTGCGTTCTGTAATTTGTAATAAAATGTTTTTAAGTCGTTTAATGATTGTCCATCTTATTACAAAAGATCTAGTTACATTTTTAAATCTTTTCTATCAATTTTAATTTCTTCCTTCTTAATTAATCGATTTAGATTTATTTTCTTCAGTTTACTAGTTCAAGTTTTAGTGAAATTCTTAGTGACTTTAACTTAGCTCCTGGGAAATCTCTTAGAGATTTTTCTTATTGAGCAACAGAGGTGTTGGCAGCATCATTCGAGCAGACCGCAAAATCAAATTTCCGAGGCACGTTCCAGTGCTTTTGACATTGGGAATTCGCGAGGAATCAGTGATTCATTAAGTTGAAATAAGAGTTTGTTTAGTAAAATGTCGGGAGATGTTCAACCGAGAAAACGAAAAGACAAGAGACGTAAAAAAGGTAAGATGAACGATAGTGAGTTTGAGTTGGTAATGAACTTTCGTAACACGAGTCTCCTGCCTCCGAGATATTTTTAGCTACGCGTGTTTTCCTAATTTCTGTCTCAGAAAATGCGTATTTTAAATTGACACTTGTACCTTCAGTTTCTCTAGATAATTTCATTAACTATATTTTCTTCTCCACTTTGATTAATAAAGTTTCAGTCTAATTTTTTAAATTTAAATAATTCTCTTTTTTTTATCAAATAAACGCATGCTGAGATATTACTTTGTTTCGCAATTTTCTGTGAATTATCTGTATTTTCTATAAATAAATAAAACAAAAATAAGTTTCTTTTTTTTGCAATTTCTTCATAAATTTATTTATTTATTTATTTAAAAAAAAATTTTTTCTATATTCATCATTTTTCTAAATATTGTAAATTATGTAATTCATCTTCTCAATACCGCAAGTTATTTTAGAATTCTATAGGTATTACAATTTATTTTTAAAGTTTTGAAATATTTTATTTGTCTATAAATTTAATTTTTGAAATTTAATAACAGATAGTATACGTATTTTTTAAATTTAAGAAACTTATTAATTCATTTCAGAAAAATTTAGTCTAATATAATATACTAAATAAACAAAATTAGGGTTTTAAATAAATATAGATCTTGTATGCTTTTATCGAAAAGTGATAGATTAGATGAAGTCAAATAATAGTTTGGCATTATAGCTCAAATAAGAAAATTTAAGCTCGGAAAGCTTAGACTGACCATCGTTTTGCTTTACAAGAATAGACTAAAGTGTATGATCCACTCTGAAAGCATTCATCAGCGGAATTATTTAAGAATTCTATTATATGATATAATTTAAATAAAAGCAACAAATTTTTTTAATTACTGTTTGAATTGAAAATGTATGTAAAATATTATTTATTATTATTTTTAACTCATCTTGAACTCGTATTGACATAATACATTGTTAATTAATTTTTTGCCTAATTTTGAGATTTGATTTTGAGTTCAGCTTGCTACTTGTTCAAATTTGTTTCAATTTCTTTTCCATACATTTTTAGCCGATGGAGAGTATACTATTCAAAGGATACGAGGTGCAAGTTGTGGTATGCTATCAATTTTCTGTTAATCTGTTTTATTTTTTTTGGAAATATTAAAAAAAATTAAAATCGTTGGAAAATTTTGTCAGATTGGTTACAAAGTGTTTAGGTATTAAAAAAATATTTTCATTTTTGAAAATTCATGGATCTTTTTGTTCTTCCCAGATGAAGACGAGGCTGGTACTCCACCACCAACTTTAGTGAGTCCCACTGAAAATGTGGAAAGTGTTGCGATACATATTGATAAAGAAAGCAGTACGGGTGGACATTGGTGTGCTAGGATTATTTTTTTTACCCTCTCAGCAATCCTTATTGGATTAATCGGCATCATTATTTTTGAGTACAGAGGGGCCACTGATGGTAAGATCAAGTTTTTCGTTTTTGAATTTATGAGATTGCTTATTTCTTGATTTGAAAAATTCTTAAATTCACTTTTTTATGTTTTAAGTGAAATTTATCTGTAAATAGTGTATTGAGTTTTAAATTAATGGCAACATTTTTTAGTTGATACTCCAATCGCTTCGTCACAATGGGCAATGATTTTTGACGGTTGGGTGGATGACGTTCCGTTCCTTCATAACGAAGAACATGCAGATCAAGAAGTTCAAAGTGGAGAACACGAAGAAGATGGAGATGAAAAGTCTGAGGAAGATGACGATCATGATGAGGGCCTTGGTGATGAAGATTCTCATGAAGAAGACGAAGATGGAGAAGAAGGAGAGGATGACGAACATGAAGAAACTGATAAAGATGCTGCAGAATCTGTAGAAGAGGATGAAGTTGATTATGAAGATGGCAGAGAAAAAGAAACATTTAATTCACCTGGTAAAATATTTTCTCTTCTTAATTAACTTCTTAAATAATTCATCTTTAATTTGGATTAATAAACTCGAGTTTTTGAATTTTTGTAGAAGAAGGTGAAATGTTGGACGACAGTGAAGAAAATGAGAAATTAGATAATGACGAGGGTTACGAGGAAAATTTTGAAGAAACTGATGAGCTCGGTGTCCTAGAAGAAGTTGATGATAAGAGTGGAGAAGAAAGCAGTAATGACAACGAGGAAATTTTAAATGAAACTGAGACTGATCTTGATGATAGTCTTGAAGGAGTAAAAGCATCTGAAGAAAAATTTGATGATGAGGCTCTTGATGAATTCATGGCAATTCCAGGCGTCACCGAAATTGATAATAGTGTTGAACCTCTGGAGGAAGTAGGTTTTAATTTTTAATCCTGAAAAGAAACTAAATATCATAATTGTATCTACATGTTACTAAGATTCTTGTTCCTAATTTAGGTTGATGAGGAAGAACCGGAAGAAGTTTTAAATGACGTTGAAGAAACAGAAGAAAAGGAGGAGGAAGAAGAAGAAGCTTCAAGTGGTATGTTTCTTCATTTGGGATTATTTAGTAGAGATCCGTATTTTATTTATTTTAATTTATTATTAAACGAAATCAGTGATCCTCCATGCTCTTAGTTTATTTACTTTTATTCTATAATCTATTTTTTATATTCTATAAGGAGATTTCTTATTTCATTTTTAATGTTAGGGACCAATTTACGAAAGTAAATCATTTTAAAAATCATTGCTCTCTCTTGAAACGAAGAAATGGGAAATTAAAATATGGTGGTTCCAGTGGCAGTGAAGTTCGGAGTTGGTGTTGCACTTGTCGTTGCTGCGCACTTTGTTCTCGTAAGACGATGGAATAACGGTAAATCACGTTACATATATGTTTATCACCTATCTAACATTTCATATTTTCCATCAAATTGTTGATACCAGCTATAGGTTAACATTTAATAAACATCAGATAAAATCGTCTATAAAACGAATGTGGAATGATTTTTCACTAAAAACTCATATCGTGCTTCGGTGTCTAATTAACGTGTTTAGTGCACATAAAAAAAATTAGCATGCTGAATGCTGTCATCTTCAACTAACCATTTCAATAAGAATTCCAACGAGATTAAAATTTCTTTCAGGTAAGTGTCTTTAATTTTTCAATCATGTATTTAATTCATTAGTTATGTAATTAATTCTCTAGTCTTCTAAGGTATTTTTTAATAATTTCATATTTTTTAACATACAGCATTCTCCACTCTTAACAAATTATTAATTGGAATGTTTTAATTTCTCTTATAATCTATTTTATTTTTGCTAAGAATTTATCTTATTAAAAATTAAGCTAACTTTAGAACCACACTTTGCTTTTTTTAGGTGATGCTGATATTCCAGAGAATCTGATTGGAATTGAAGAACTTCCTGATCTGACTCGTCGAAATACTATAGTCCCTCCTCCACACATCAAACAAATTTCAACGAAACAGTCAACACAAGAATTTCCGAGTAGAAAACAAACTCAAAATTATGAAGATCTGAGGGCAAAGTACAAAACTCTTGGATCCGATGAGGCTTTGGATCAGATAGCTGTGAAAAAGGTTGCTGATCTGCAAGCAGAAAAGTTAATTAAACCCAAAGAAGGTACGAACAAATGGCTCTTTATTTTTTATTTTGCAAATTAGAAATAGAATTGTAAATCTTTTAGAATTACAGGAAAAAATAATTTTTTTAGTTATTCTTCTGAAGTTTAAAACAATTTGAAACATTAAAATAAGACAAAAAAGAAAATTGCAAAACTTAAAAAAATGTTGAGCTTTGGAATTATTATAGAATAAATTCAATAATTATTACAGAGTCGAATATTCAAACTGAGGCAAAAACAGCTTCGGAAGAAGAGGATTATACAGAAACTTCAGACGGTGAACAGATCACAGATTCAGAGGAACTTGAAGATGAAGAGGAAGAAGAAGATGATGAAGAAATAGAAGAAATTGATGATAGTGAATTGGTTGCTAAATTGGAAGCCAAATATGGAAAATTGCCAACTCCAACCGAAAGTGAAGGCGATGATGAAGAGGAAGAAGATGAAGAAGATGAGGAAGAAGATGAAGAAGACGAAGAAGAAGAAGAAGAAGATATGAAAGGATGGAAACGTAAATAGCAAATAAGATACGTTTGTACGTAGCTCAATTTCATCTAACAAAGAACTTTGAAAAACTTAAAGTAATTAATAATTTAATACATTTTTATCTTCCCATGTTACATATTTCGATTATTTGCGGACTATTTTTTTTTTTTAGAAAATATGCATGAATCTAATATAAGTATTATTTGTGTTCGTAATTCTTCGCATTAAAATTAATGTACGAAAAATAAAAAATGTCGGTTCCGTGTTCTTTGTTTGTAAATTGACAATTCCTCTCCATTCGTATTGGTTTAATTACGGTCTGAGCAAGGAGGATCTAACAGGATTTTTTTGGTTTAATTTACTTGTATACAAGGGATTATTTTAAAAATTAATTTATCTGAAAGAGAAATTATTTTTTACTGCATTGACAGAAGTCAAGGCACCTAAAGAAGCTGAAGCTGGGACGACGCAAAAAACTCAGATGGGATTAAATACAAAATTAAGTAGTAGTGCTGCTGTTCCTGAAACGAAAAATATCGCTAATCTTTCGACCAGTCCGGATTTAACTACTAGCGAAGAGTTGAGAAATCCACATCTACAGGTTTGTATTTAAATTTTAATCTTTAAATTATACTAAGCAAATCTTCTAATGAACTGATTTCTAAATTGAAGATATTGAAAATTTCGAGACAATTTTAATTATCAAAATATAAAGCTATAATTAAAATTTAGTGTAGAAATAATAATTTTTATATTTTTGTCTCCAGGGACCTGATAATTAATTTCAAATCTCACTTCTATTCCTCATTTCTTCCTCTTTGCACGTTTATTTTTCATTAACTCGGTTTTTTTTTATTGTCTAGATTATTAAATAGAATGACTGCTTCTTACTAATTCAAACGATCATGATCATGAATCATGTGTCCTTGTAAATATCTAAGCCATTACTTATATTGTGGCTTGCTTTATGATTACAGGATAGTCAATAGAGCGATAAAATGAATAAAATTCTATCACTCTTTTGAATTTTAGACAACTATTTTTTGTTTGACTAATTCTCTTGAGAAATACTAATCACTTATAGTTTTAAATTTACTGCTCTTTGCAATTTCTAGTCTTAGTCTCCAAAGTAATTAAACATAACAACATAATAATTCCAGCAACGTTAAATAACGTTATTAATATTTGAAACACATCCTACTTAAAAAAATATCCACATTCTTTGTTCCTGAGTCCAAATATTGATAAGAAGTTTGAGTGGAAATTGGCGAATAGAAATTTTTCTGGACCTATTACAACAACCCCAAGAAAAACAACTGTCTGCGGATGTCAATGAAAAATTGAAGTGTGTTGCATATTTTTCAAGAGAAATATTCCGTTGAAATATGTACGTTTATGATTATCTTTGTTATAAAAATATAAGAAAAGAAAGAAACTCTTGACTCAAATAATTTATTCCTTATCATAATACAAAAAAGAATTTTAAAGATGTTAAATGCACTATTTTGAAACTAGGCAATACATCTAACTTTAAAATTATACGAAAAAGAATTCAGGAAGTATTTCTTTTTCATCTAATTTATTACTTAGTAATCATATTAACAAACGTTTCGGACTTGCAACGATGAATCGAAGGTGGAAATATTTTAATTCGAATCACTTTGATCAATGAGTGTTGTCACCGAGGCAATTTACAAATATAATACAAATTTTTGGTGTCACTGAATGCATTCCGAAATACACATCACAGTACACTGAACGGTGATGTTTATTAATTAATTATTAAATAAGAGTAAAACGGAGAATGTACAATACGGTAATATTTTCTCGAATCGGAAAGCTCTAAAAGGCCCCTGAAAGTTTATGATTTATACTAATTAATACAAATTATGTTGGAGCTTTGATTCATTTTCAAATAAAAATCGAAAATTGTGATGAGGCTTAACTTTACCTTGATTCGTAACTCAATATCTATTGAGTTGATTGAGGTGTAGATACCAAAACTTGAGCTTAATATTTATGCTTATGCCTGTGCTTTCGGGGCGAAGGGGATGGTGGACTGCTGGCTCTGTGTTTTGAGGAAGTTCTTGGTGGAGGAGGTGGCGATAGAGAAGGCGATCGTGCTCGTCTTTTACGATCATTACGTTCACTAACAGGTGATCTACGTGACGATCTCGAAGAAAAAGAAGGCGAAGGTGATCGACGAATTCGAGGAGGCGATGGAGTGATCGGATTTCGTTTTTTGTGCGGCGATCGAGATCTGCGTTTACTACGCTGTGGTGATCTACTACGTGATCTGAAAATATTACATTTTCATGTAATTTCAATTCTACCTTGGATTTAACATTTGGCGAATGTTCTAAAGAGATAAAAATTACAACTCACCTATATCGACTGCTACTCTTTGGAGGAGGACTTGGGGAATTTCTCCTTCTGTCTCTATAATGGACTGGTGAATCTGGTGAGACGCTTCGCTTTTTTTCCCTTCTCCTATCATCTTCTCGATCTTCATTCTTTATGTCTTTCATTTCTCTCTCACTCTGCAATTAAAACAATAATTAATTTGCAACGCTCACAATACAGAACCAATTGAAATCAAGAAACAAAACCAAGATTACCTTTCTAATTAATTTCTTTCTATAATGTTCCACTTGTGCCTGGATTGACATTCCACTTTTTAGGGATCTTCTTCCACTCTCCAATTCGTCCTGGTACTGCATGGCCTTTACTTCGATTTCTCGAAGCCGGTTCCGCCTTTCTTCATTATAATCTCGGCTACTGGAATTTAATTGAATAATATCGTTGTTATCTCGGCTACTGGAATTCAATTCAAACACATAAGAAAAATATGAAAAAGAAATAGTGAAATTCAAGGGAGATTATAAAGTATTAAAAAGTAGAAAGGCAGCTATTACCTAGAATCCATACTAGCATCTTGCGAATTTGAGTCATCGTTCTGTCCCAATTCCTCCCATTTGCTTGTCGTCATTGCTTGCGCCTCAACTTGATCCGGATCTACAGTTTCCCACCTTGAAGGGACAAAGCCAGCTGGCATAGCTGCCTTCTTGTCATCATCTTTAATTTTCGCATTTTCACTGTCGTAGTCTTCCATTGGAATTCCGTCGATGTCTTCATCCACTAATAACGAAATTTCAAATGTAATTTATAACATTTTCACCTTGTAAAACATATAAAATATTTAAATATTAAGTAGAAAAAAATTAAACTTACTCGGAACACCGTCGATGTCATCGTAATGAGAACTTGCTTGAGGTGTGAGCCCAAGTTTTATAGCGCCTTTAAGAAGAGCAGCGCCGTCAAGTGGAACACCATCTAAATCTTCTGCTGCTTCTGCATCTGTATCCGAAAGCGGTGCGCCATCGATATCTTCATCATTTTCCACTTCAGGTTCATCGGGCTGCAAAGTGTAATATACATTTAGTTTAATACAGCCGCTTTTCACCCTGATCAAGTTTCATTAGGAAAAGTTACTCACCGTGACAAGACCAAGAAAAGTATTTTGCAATCTAACTAGAAACTCCCTGGGATAAACAGCCCAATCTTCCCAGGCTCTAAATATTCTCATTACTCGAGCTTTAAATCCTTCTGCTTTTAGTCTACTATCAAATTGCTTATAAGCTTGCTGAACTTCCACGAAAATTTCTTGCAAGCGGGATTCGAACCTACATTTGATATATATTATATATTATTTAAATTTAGAATAACTCAGGATCTCAAATCAAGAATAAATACAGGAAATAGATACGTACGTTTTTCTGAAGATTGTTGCGTTTGTCACTTTAACACCACAATTGTGTAAAATGTCAGAAATGAGGTAAAGCCTTGCGATTTTTTTATTTGCAGGCGTTTGAATGATTGAAAGGGATTCTGTTATACAATCACAGATTTCCTCTGCTGCCTCTGCATGTTCGATGCAGAATACCATTGCCTCCGCAACTTTTATTCGCTCGGGAGTAATGCTTCGTAATAAGTCTTCCAATCGATCTCTTTGGCTATAAAGTCGAAAAATGAAGTTAAAACTGTCCTTTCTTAAAATATATTTGTATAATGAATAATATAATACCTGTTTGATAAACTGCCCCTTCTCGGTTCTTGCCTCTCCTCCAGTTCCACTAAATCTTCGGGCATTCCCTGAGTCCATGGATTTATTGGAGGAGGTCTCCAGACACTTCCTCCTTTAAACATTCTAAAGTCTTCAATTCGCCACTCTTTTTGCCCATCACCTTGAAGAATCGAATAGAGCTTCCATCGATAATATGTGTGTGCTGGCGAATAATTCTCAAATAAAAACCTGTAAGTCAAATGAAAAAAATTAACACTTCACATATCGTTATAATAAAAATTAGAGTATTAAGTAGTAAAATCGATTACTAACCTAAACATAGGATTGTTGATTTCTCGATTCATGATCATAGCTTCAAACATAGGTCCTTCTCGAATGACAAATTCCACCATTCTATGTATCAACATGACTAAGTTCCTATAACGCGCAGTCTCATTAAATAACTGAATTTCCATGATACTCGAAGGATTTAATTTTACAAAGGGAAAATATCGTGGAAAGGAAAGGCGGATGCGATTATACTTACAGGAATCTGTATATATTTAAGATTAAAATCTAACAATACCTTTCCGTCGGAATAACCACTTTGACAACTGCATTCTGCAAAATCTGTCAAGGCCCAGATCACAGTGCAACAGTGACAGTAAGACGATAGATGTACAGAATGCCAGCCCAAACGCCAGAATGCACCCCCAAGAATGGACGCCAAATCAAGACAATACAATTTTTAAAGGTGGATTAGAGAAATCTTACGGAATTTTAGAGCGAGATTTACAAGTTCCTTATTGCGGTAGGATGACTCTTTTTACACGAGCACCTCCGCTTTTATAAAGTCTATGTCTCAAAATTTCAACTTACCAAATTTACACCAAGCTATTCTTTTTTCTTTCATTCTAATATTTTCAAAATTCTAAACTTAGATTTTAGATTTCATTACAATCAACCGTTAATAGAATTAAAATCTAGATTTTATCAATAGTATTTTTTTTAGCTTATGAAGAGTACTAAGGCACTTCGATAGTATCAGGGCGTTTGATCCGGGCATCGCCGAATAAAATTTGTGTATGTTCTAGCAGAAGACAATGGCTTTACCTTTTCAAAGTTTTCCTTCTCCTGTGGCTCCAAGGTCTGGTGGTTGCGAATACGTGGTATCTGAGATTATGTTTTAAAAATATAGTTACATGATTCCACAATAAAGGCGAATGGATTAAGTTCATGAATATAATTATTGCTTATCAGAAATTTAAACTATTGTCTCGTTTTGTTTAATAAAACTACTAACAAAAGAAATATTAAATTTAAATCACCCAGATTCGTCGCATCAGAAATTGATGTTACAAATTATAAGAATGAGGATACAAATTATTTGAAAATAAGTTTGAATCCTAATTCTTTGGTGATGCAAATAAAAAGGTAAGTCAGTTTCTGATAGTCTTAAATCAAATTAATATTTGATGCCTATATTCGTCATGCAGGACGAAAAAGGACAAAAAGGGGAAATAAATAAACTGCTTTTTTGAAAAAGCTGTATGCCTAATTTACGCTAATAAGTATCGAGGGTAAAGTCGAACAGCAATAAAACGAAGGTGATTAAAACTTGATAGAGAATTGCTTTTATTAACGCCCCTTGATTGGTCTGATAGATGTACCTTGTGTTTGTCGCGACGATGTGGCTGAGCATTAAACGGAAGTCCAGATGGTGGCGGTGGCTGTGTAATTTCCATTAAAGCAGGTGGAATGTATATAGGATATGGCGGTATGGGGACACTTTTACCCCAGCCTAATTTCATCTCATATTGCATTATATCTCGACCTATCTCATCATATGCCAGTGAAATATTTTTACCATTTGCACATGAAAAAAGCAGTAGTTTACGTAACAATTAGTATAAAATTTAATTATCTAATTTAAAATACATAGAATACGATAATTAAACAATAAATTATTCTTAGAATATGCATACTTTATCAATTAATAAAACTACGCCTTTCAGTAAGTTTCTGCTTGTCCCTCCACATATTTCATCCCAACTTTAACATCTTTTTGATCAAGATCCCATTCATCATGGTCATTCTCATAAAAAAAATTCGAAACAAACTTACCGTTAAGATTTTTCAGCGCACGTTCGCCGTCTTTGCGGCTCATGAATGCAACAAATCCACAATTTCTCTGTCTAGCCTTTTCTTCGTCACTACGAGGCCACATAATTTTTATGCTTGCTAATGGACCAAACTTTCCGAATATCTCCATTAATTGTTGTTCCGTAATCTGTTGAAAAAAAATTAAATGTCCTCTTCCTTTTGTAATAACTTAAATACCAAAAGAATTTGCATATTCACCTTGGGATTTAAATTTCCAAGATACAAATTTGTAGTATTGGGATCTCCATTATCGAAAGAACCATCTGCAATTCACAAAACGAATATTTTGAAGATAATGAAGTTATTCTTTCAAAGAATATAATAAGAGATGTGGGTGTAAAAAGGGAACAAGGATTACCCTCATACATTAGGGCTAGGAGGCGAGGATCATCAATGAAGTTACGCAGACAAGCCTTTCGTGGATCTGGATATGAATACATGTCACCTATCAGAATTATAAGGAAATTGAAAGGAAAGGATTTTTGAATTGTCATCAAGATTCAGGACATCAATTCAGTTTTTGTGGTATAAATTCTCAGTGTTTTAAAGCAGATATAAGGTCAAAATTAAATATAAATTACCTTCAACGCATTTGAGAGCTGCCATCATAGGATCTTCAGAAGTGGTCGTTAAAACTGTTTTAACAACGCCTTTGTACTTGTGACGTTCTTCTCGCTCTTCTTGAATCATTTTAAGTTCCTCTTTAAACAATTCCAGATTGCTCTTTTTCTTTTCGCCTTCTTTCTTCTTTTTGCCAAGCCTGTCCATTTTTCGCTCATTTGTGCCAAGAAGTCTGGCATATTCTTGAGCTTGCTCTGCCGATGATTTATTGTCAACCAACTCTGATATTTTTGATTGAGGCTTATAAAGTTTACCCTTCTCTCTCGTGTCTTCCTCTGTAAGATGAATAAAAGAAGAAATATTAAAGATAATTTTCTTCTTATCGAATAAATAATTTTAGATCGTCAATCGTTAATTAATTGTGGCACTCACGTCTTTTACCAGCATCGTATGTACCAGCTTTCACCCAGACTTTATTTGTCGGTTTGGTAGGTGTTTCTTGAAAAGTTGCCACGAATTCCTCAAAAGCCTATTGAGAACGAATATCAATGCCAATGCATACTTTCACGAGAAGAACATTTTTAAAGCATATATACACTTAATTTGTAATTTATGAGAATAGTATAAAAACAAATACTGAAACGGATAAAATAGAAAAGAACTAAAAAATATCATTTTAGAAATTTATCCATTGTCTCACAGGAGACCAGAATAGCAAAACCTTTTTTTTTAACAGTTTGGAATTCATAAATACCTGCGAATATTCTACGATGAAGAAAATATCTGTACATAAATCATTCTTACCGAATATGTGTAAAAGGCTCAAGTTAAATTAATCTTTGATGAAATTAAAATTTTAATCAACAGTAGGTTTAAAAATCAAATAAATTCCGGCCTTTTTTACTCGTTCAAACTAATTTGATAAAATTATTGAAAAAAGCTATAAAGTTTATGTATAAATTAAATGCACCTATAGAATAAAAATTTAGGGTCATAAATAACAAAAGAAAAAAAAGCATACAATCAACTAATGGAGGAAGCAAAGATTATTTTTATCATGATGCACTAAAACGTTCAGAATGCCGCCAAGAGCGACATATTGCTATAGATTAAATAAAAATCTTCAGAAAGCATTAATTAAATTTTCACAACGAAATAGATATGGTAAACTATATATATATTTAAAATAGAAGAATCAAACTCGAACCTGTGCAGCAGCTTGCTCCTGTTCTTTTTTACGCTGATCTTCCAATTCTTTTTTACTGAGGGGACGTTTCCCCATAGTGCCGATAGAAAACGCCTTGAGCTTTTGCTCAGCAATTTGCTATACAACAATAAAAGAAAATAACCGACTTAAATATTAAACACATCACTGAACTAAGAGAAGAATTAATTTTCGTTTAAAATACAAAATACGTAAAATATACCTTCATTATTGCCTTATCCGCCATCGTGACTATGGCCTAACCTACAAATTTAGCATATTTGCAGCACGTTTAACGAATGTTTTTTAGGTTTTGAAATTACAAGAAATTATTAAGATGATTACTATCACATTAAAAAATCGATAAACACTATACTTAACACTTAATTCACTAGCAATATTATGAATTATCATCTACGTTTTACATCAAAAGAAAATTTCCAAAAACTGAAGCAGAAGCACTGCGCTTCAACCATCGAACTCTGAAGTTGGCTGTAGATTACTCCAATATATATTGAAAAATCCAACCAATCGTAGAACTGAATCGTATCGCGAAATTTAAAAGTAACATCATTTTTTACGGATTTTTGTGTAAATAAATGGTTTTAATTTTTTTAAATTATCATTTTAGTTATGTTAGACATAATATCAGATTAATTTTTAATATTTTTTTAAGTATATGTAATGAAATTGAGTTTTTTTTGTTTCTTTCTCGTGTGAACTTGCCTTAATACGACGAAGTGATGGCCGAGGTCGACATCATGTAAAGAGTGTTAAAAAAACCGATAAACAACAGCAACAAGCAACAACAGTTCCACACTTTTTCATTAGATCCATCAGATCAACTGCAATCAGCTCCATCAGCTCCATCTCAAAGATTCTTTGGTTCTATCACTTCAATCATCGCTGATCTGAATTCATTTCAGCAGTGTTCAAATTTGTGCTTGTGTGCAATTATAATATCTATATACTTTAGTGTCAGATAAATTTTTGCAAAATGATAAATTAATGTCTAAATCGCGGTGTATGAGAAAATCGAGATGAAACAGTGGTAAGTTTCTGACACTGGTGCATTTTTCAAATCAGTCAAAGAATTTTGAAGAAGAAATGGCAGATTCTATCAACGAAGTGACCCATCCCCAAAGTATCAAATTACCTCCTGCGGTTGAGGTTTTTGCGAATTTAAAAAACGCCCAAAACTTTGCCATCGATATTGGTAAGTTTCACTATTAACCTTTTATTTTCCTTTCAATTCTTCTTGCTTCAATTTGTAAAATGTTATTAAGTTTTTTGTTACATGTAATTAAATTTGAATGTAGGCTTTTTATCTTCTAAAAACTTTCTTCTTGTATTAGACAGAAGAAAAATGTTATTTGCTCTATTGTGTCCCTCATTTATTTTTGGAAGGTGTAGTCTTGAATGTACATTATTTATCAATAACTTATTACGTGATCAGACTGTCTCATTTTTACTAACACTGATAATCTCAGTGGATAATGAATGTGCAGTATTTTGATAAACTAATAAACAATTCGTTAAATTGCTGAGTTTTCATAACACAGTTTCAGAAAGAATTTCAAGAAAGAATGGTCCTATTTGAATAATCGCAAGTTGTGAGAGGTCGAAATGAAATACATATAAAAAAGATTAAAGAAAATATGAAAATGTAGTATTTATGAATCTACTAATTAATAAATGCTTAAAAACTTTCAAGATTATTGATGTATCTCATTATAAACAAGTTTCTGTAGACTTGATATTAATGAATAATATGAATGATTGCTATTTTTACATTATTATCGTCTGCCATGAGACAATAGTAGTGAAGAATCTAACAAGTTTATGATTTACAAGATTACGAATTGTTGATAAGGTCTCTCCTTGATAATATTTTTTCCTTTACTATTGAATATTTCAGGCATATCTTTAACGAAAATAGCATACTACTCAACAGTTAATTATCGAAAAGCTCTCTATGATAATTCAGAACTGGAAAGTTCCGGAGAACGAGCTTACAAAGTTTTCGAAGGGAGTAGATTACATTTTGTTAAATTTGAAACGAGGCACATTGAAAATTGCTTGGATTTTGTGAAGGCAAATTTAGTTAACATTGAAAGATTCCAAGGCAAAAGTATCAAAGTTACAGGCGGGGGTGCTTTTAAATACACACCCTTGCTTCAGGAAAAATTAGGCTTGTTGTGAGTTGTTTTCAATTATTTTTCTAATACGCAAACCTCTTAGTTTAATATAAAAATATAACTTAACATTCAAAAACAAATGTTTATAAATTTTGCATAATTTCATTTCAGAGTTGATAAAGAAGACGAAATTTGTTGTCTAATAAAAGGGTGCAATTTTTTGCTTAAGAATATACCTTGTGAAGCTTTTCAATTTGAGAGGCACGGAAATCCTGAGTATAATTTCCAGAAAGCTAGTCCCAATATTTTTCCGTATTTATTAGTTAATATTGGGAGTGGAGTCAGCATCCTCAAAGTGAGTGTAGCAATTTTTTTATAAATGTATCATTTTGAAACTATAATGTTTTAAACCAAGAAATATCCTTATAAAAATAAAATCTTAGAATAACCTATTAAATATTGAATCAGGTAGAATCCGAGGAAGAATTTGAAAGAGTTGGAGGAACGGCAACTGGAGGTGGAACTTTTTGGGGATTGGGATCTTTACTTACAAAAGCAAAGGTAAAAGTGAAATGGGAAAGCAATTAAAATTGGTATTTGATGTTGTAATAAATTACTTACTTATTTGATAAAATTTGAATTTATTTAGGGTTTTGACGAATTGCTGGAATTGGCTGAGCGAGGTGATCATCGGAATGTTGATATGCTCATAAAAGATATTTATGGTGGTGATTATTCTTCGCAAGCTTTATCAGGGGATTTGATAGCCTCGTCTTTTGGCAAAGCAATGGGTTGTAATAATAATCCCGGTAAGTAATTTAAAAAAAGTATGCAAATTATCTAAAATAGCTATAGCATTAGAATAACAAGTAGAACTAATTTAAAATTTGCTTTCAGAGGCGAAAAATTTTTCTGAACCAGATATAGCAAGAAGTTTATTATTCACGATCAGTAATGATATTGGGCAAATTTCTAGTCTTTATGCATCGATGCACAACGTTGACAAAGTTTACTTCGGAGGTTACTTCCTTCGAAATCATCCACTGTCGATGCACGCCATTTCTTATTCTCTCAAATACTGGTCTCATGTTAGTGTCAACATTTTATTTTATTTATTCAAATATCGTCTTTTACTGTAATCAGTAAAATCAATCTGTATCTAATAATTGTCTATTCCATTGAATTTCTAGGGTAAGTTAAAGCCACTTTTTCTTCGCCATGAAGGCTACTTGGGTGCTATTGGTGCATTTCTTTATGGTGCTGAACAATCCGATAACTGTAGCTGGTTAGAAAACTATGCCGGTTCTTCTGGGTTTAAAGATTCTATTTTAACGAAATTGGGAATTGAAGTCGATCAGCTGGAGATTGATCAGGCTGAGAATGCGGTTACTTTTTGTCCTTTGTTGAAAGATCCAGCGACTTATAATCCAGATACAACTGATCTTGCTCAAGATAAGGAAGCTAGGTGAATACTTTGTTTTCTCTATTATACACTACCTGGATTGTTTGATAACTTATCAGTTAATACTGATAAATTTTAGTATGGAAGTTTATATTTTCAAAAAATATAATATTAAAGAGCTTTTTATTTTTAGGGATTATTGGCTGCAATGTTTTGAGGAATCTGTTGACAAATTCATTGCAAGAGCAATTCTTAGTCAACCTCAGAGTCCGACAGCAAAGGAAAGAGCTAGTAAACTTAAGGAAAAATATGTAAACAGACTTCATTATTTACACCTTCAGCCATTGTGAGTCTTTCAATCTTTTTCAAAATTCAATTTTTAAAAAAATCTGGTTTATGAAAGTACTTTTTTGATTAAAAATAATTTCATTACAGTGCCTATGGAACTCTTACTGTTAGAACTCTCTTAGACACAATCGAACATTGTATGAAAGAATTCGATTTTCCCGATCCGTACTTACACGTAAGTAAAATAGGAATACATTATTTATCAATCTCTTGTTTATATTTATTGTAGGTTATTATTAATAACTTCTTCCTGTCTATTTTAGCAAAAGAAAAAAGAAAATGACGACGCTCTAAAGCACTTGAAAAACAGAATAATCGCACTAGACAAGTTGGAAGGCGAGGAGAAAATAAAAGCTTTGATACGAGGAGTTCTAGCTGGAAATATGTTTGATTGGGGAGCGAAAGAAGTTGCATTTTTATTGGAAACGACTGACTTTAATTTTGAAGACGCCCAAGAAAAAATACCAGGTAAGAACTAGATATTTGTTAATATTATCGTTATTATTAAATATTTATATTTAAGAAGGAGAATTTAATTTTTATTGTGATTTTAGATAGACCCTGGTTACAGGATTCCTTAGATGACTGGGTGGAGAGATTACAAAAAGGGCCACCCCACAAGTGTGCAGCAATTTTTGTTGACAATAGTGGCGTCGATGTCATTCTCGGAATTTTGCCCTTTGTACGAGATTTATTACAACGAGGAACAAATGTTCGTAAATCATCAATTTTCACCAATGTTGTAAAATATATTTTAGTATTTTGCTAAGAATTTATCTTATCTTTAGGTAATTCTGTGTGCTAATTCTATGCCGGCACTAAACGATGTGACTTATCCAGAATTAGTTGTCGCATTGCGAGATGCTTCAAAAATCTGTAATATTATTAAAAATGCCCTGAAGGATAATCGACTTATGGCTATGGAAACGGCACAGGCTGGTCCGTGTCTTGATTTGAGGTAAGTTGATATCGATATTTAGAAACATAATTAACGATTTAAAAAATTATTAATAAATAAAAACAATGTATTTTAATTTGAAATTTTTCAGTCGATTGAATTTGGATCTATGTCTCGCAATGGTGAAGCATAACGTGGATCTCGTCGTGATTGAAGGAATGGGTCGAACTCTACATACGAATTTATATGCAAAAATGAAGTGCGAGTGTTTAAAATTAGCAGTAGTGAAAAATCGATGGCTTGCTCTGAGATTAGGAGGTGACATGTACGCGGTAATATGTAAGTACGAAAAGCCCTTGTCTAAACCAACACTGGACGAAGAAGTGATGAACTCGCAAAATAAGGAAAGCTTCTGTCCTATGGCTTGTACAGAAAGAAAAAGCGATTATTGCATTTATGAAAATGCCAATCAGGATGAAGAAAGTTTGATTAAAAGAGAGATAAATGATTGCAGTCAAAAAACAAGCGAAGCATCATCTTCGACTAATAACCATGATGACGATATAGATTACGTCGAGAATAATGAAAATGCATAATTAAAATTTCATAGTATTGAAAGGAGTGACATAAACTTTAATTCTATATTATTTAGCTGAGTTAGCAAAAAGTATTGATTTGTTGTACTTAAATCTGAAGCTCGTTTCGCCTAAAGAATTAAATTATGTTTAAACTTTCGCCTTGTCGATTTTATGTTGACTGAAAGAAACCTCGTGTGCTAGTTTAAAGACATATCAAATTTTGTAGGAAAATATGCAATTTTTCAAAATGTCACTCCTTTTTCGCGATTAACTAACATTTTGTTGAAGGCTGTAAATTTTACTGTAAAATACTTGCCCTTTAGCGACCGCGTGGATATATAAATATTAAATACTGTTTTGGCAATAATCAGGGTCTAAAAAAATGTTAAAAGTTTAGTATAAGCAAAGACTCCAAGAAATAAATTTCACAAGTCTGATTTTCTAGTGCACTACTGACTGAAGTGTCCTAGCAGATGTTATTTTTAGAATTATAATCATGCGTATAAAAAAAATTATAAATGAAAATCAAAAAAGCTATTTATTAGGTCGTTAAAATTTTCCTAAATACATTTTTTTATTGACTCGTTTTATACTTGGCTTTTAAATTTTAAAAGATAGCAAATTTATTTTTATTCATTTTAACTTATCCTGGCTATAAAGTATTCGTGATTAAGTTTATCGATTTCGTGTTGAATATTGAATGAATTTTTTTTAAAGAGAACTAAAGGACAATAAATTCAATCATACATTAACTTACCGGAAAACCAAAATTGCCCTCTAATTCTGGAAAAATTATTCGTTGTCTATGAAGAACTTAAACTTGGGTGTAATACCGAAAAAGATACATTATTGTACAGTAAATTAGCTGTGATATTATGACTACTAGAAGAATTGCAATTTGATGACTTAATGTAGAAGGGCATAATACAAAGAAGAAAGCACCGACTTAAAGAAGAGTCAGTTTGGTATTATAATTAAAAGTAGTAAAGTTGGAATATTTATTTAAGTCAAATAGAAAGAACACGTAGATTTGTAAATTTCCACGTCACTTAATCTAGCGATAGATCTTGAAACAATATTGGACACCCATTGGAAGTTATATTTGTAGATTTTTGAGCTTGTGGACTCTTTATATTCTGTTATGTTTGCAGGATACCTACTTGTTTTTGCTGTTCTTTTCCTAGCAAAATTTTCTCGTAGTTAATTTTTTAATAAAAAAGTGAAAAAAATGGAAGTGTAAAAAAGTAGAAATGAACTAAAATTATGAAGCCTGTAGTACAAAAACGCTTTGCAGAATGTTAATTCACTAAATACTGGTGAAATTGTTCTGAAATACTCACAACAATAAAAGGACCAATGCATAATCTTTTTTTTTTAATTGTTCAGTATAGATTCTCAAGAAAGAAGTGCGATTAATTTCACCAATATTTTGTTTCGAAAATCGACTGATCTGTATTCAATTTTCAACCAATTTTTAATAATCTTCAAGGTTTGAAAATGTCAACTGTACGAATCTTAAGATTTTTTCTGCTGTTTTTTCTAACAAACCGTAACTGTAAATCATGTATGTATTATGTAGAACTGTAAATAAAAGTTTAGTGTATATTTTGAATCAAATCTGCAGTATAATATTTAATATATAATTTGATAATTTATTAATTAATTTCATTTCAGTTATTTTAACATCAAAGGTGAAAGTTTTCACATCATCTGAGTCAGTGAAAATCTATCAATGACAGTTACACAAGAATGCGCGGCAAATGCCAATATACAGAACAGGAATATGAGGGCGTTTTGTTGAAACATAAAGACGTGGGTTGATGTTTTGGGTCGTGAATCGTGTGGAAACTGTAGAGACTTGAATGATTGGTTGAGAGATGATCGCATTGGTCAGTTATTTAGATAAGAAGATGGCAGAGACAAGGTGTCCTTGATTTCCCCCAATGACACATTCCATTTATGTACTTTTATGTACTTTCATAATTATATACAATGTTTCTAATGTGTTACATAACATTTCTGTAAATTGCGAACGATACATGAATAACCCCGGAAAAAACCAGTGATAAATTTTTCAAGATTTTGTTAGTAAAGAATTTTTCAAATATGTATGTAAAATATTTGATATCGAGACTACTGAGCAATTATATTTAATTATAAAATCGTAACATTTTTACGTTAAGGGTGTTGGAGCCAAATTCTAATCTAAAAATTCGATTTCTTCATTTTACTCAACAAATATTCAATTTGGAATTGTTTCCCTCTGTAGAATTAATCAATTTGTAACTAGAATTATGCGTACAGAGCGATAAAATATCTAATATAAATATTTTTTAAGTGAAACGAAAATATTGAATTTTAAGGGTCGATTTTGAATTCCTCGTTTTATGCAAAAAGTATCAAAACTAAATATTTTTTCGCTCTGTACGTAGTTTTATATTTTAAAAAAGATTAGCGCTACTGAGCGAAAAAATATTTATCTATAAATTTCGTTGAGTAAAATGAAGAATAGAATTTTGAACTTTACACTTGGGTCCAACGCCCTGAAGCTAAACTTTACAATAGTAATCATTTTAGGGGTCTTGGGACAAAGTCCTCAATTAAAAATAGAATTTATACATTTTTCTCAAAAATGTTTAGATTTACCTAGCTATGTGTTTGCTCTGGAAAAACACTCTTTTTAGAAACAGAAACATTGAAGGTTTGTAATGAAACATTGTAACCATTCTAACATTGTTATCTCCCTGTTGTATAACTTTTTTTTTAATCTGTGATATCAATGCAATACTATGTATGTATGTATAGTAGGTAGTGAACGTGAATCAACAGGTGTTCCAATAAGTACGGCCCAGTGGTCGCAGATTTGAAACGAGACGTATTTGACACAATGAAAGGTCTGTGTCCGTGTGAAATGAGTAGGAGACCGTAATGGTTGCGCGCGCAGCAAATTCTCCTCTTCTGAGTTTGAAAACCCGAGGACGTACGATTGCCTTCGGAAAGCTTCGGGCGGTCTATTTATATCTCCTCCTCTCCTCATCTCCTCGATTCACATGTGAAATTGAAGAAATGATCGATTTTACTATTTCGATGCGTTTTGATGTTGAGGTTAGGTTTTTCAGGTGGAGAATATTAATATTAATACCATTATATAAATTAATAATGTTAATATTAGGATTATATTATAATAGAATAGATTATAATAGTAATTTATTTCTATTTGGATCTGCAAATTGAATGAAATTCAAGAAATTGGTTATTTTAATGATTTGAATATTTCGCGCGATTCTTATA
>UCOH01012438.1:0-14998 GCA_900474275.1 Synergus japonicus | reverse complement strand
ATATATATATATATATATATATATATAACAACACAGGTGCACCGGAATGGTGGTTTCGATAATTGCCGATTCTATTAAGTTAGCGTTATTAGCTCTAAAGTGTAATTTATTCAAAATTGTTGAAACCAGAGGCGAAAATGTATTTTTGAATAGAGAAAAGATTTTTCTAATGCAAAAAATCTCCTACGGGTTCCTGTATCAATTATAATGATCTCCAGAAAGATTTTTTTTTAATTCCTGCACTGAGAAAAATGTTTGATGCGGACAACAAAACTTTTTGTTACTATAGAAGCAACAAAAATTGTTTGGTTGTGCCAACCAAATCTTGGTTCTTTCAACAAACTTTTTGTTGAACCAAGAAAATTCATTTGAGCCAACAAAATCTCCGTTTTGGTTGAATTAACAAAAATTTGGTTGGCACAAACAAAAATCTTTGTTGTTTCTATAGCAACAAAATTTTTTGTTTTCAGCACCAAACATTTTTCTTAGTTTGTACTAAAATACAAATACCTATTATAAATATTATTAAATATCCGCTAAGAAATATTAAAACCAGATGTTTTATGTGCTGTGTACCGATTGCTGCTCGATTCTAGAATTCAAGATACCGTGAAACGAAATTTCGCTTTACTATGTTCTGGACGTACTTTACGTCTAATTTATACACTAAATGGGGTATAATTAGTTGAAACGACACCGCCACCTACTGACATTAACGTAGAGTTTGCGATTACTCGTCGGAAACTAGGCTCCGCAGAAACTTTTCAGTCGAAAGAATTATATCGAAACTTTGAGGGTATTTCATTTTTAAGTAAGTTGAATTGTCGAGGAAAAGTTTTCATTACATATTTCTTCCGACGCCTCCAAAAATATTTGCGTCCTTTACTTCTAAAATTATGGGCTAAATGAAACGGAAAAAATATGATCTTCGATTATCTTCAATAATCAATGTATAAAATCAACGTATATAATAATTTATATCATCGAATTAGAAAGCAAGATTCGGTTGAATTTAAAAATGTTAGTTCGTTGCAATTTATCAAATTTATTATTATGCTTTATTATTCATTATTAATAATGCATTAATAAATAAACCTGACTCTTGTAAGAATTCGTACGGGAATTTTTAAAGAAAACTGTACAAAAGTCGTGACAGTAACCAATACCAGAACAAAAATAATAAAATTGTTAAAGACACTTGTGCGGAACGGAAAGCTATACAGGAACCAGTATGGGAAATTTCACAGAACGAAATCCTTTTAAAGTTTCTGATTTTCTATTCAATTAAATTAAATTTAATTTAATTTCCATTTAAACTGAGTCTTAATTGATTAAATAAATTCCAGCACAAAAAGAAAATTGGATCGACTAATTGGAAACCGTTTTCTTCAATTTCAGCTACACCTTATTTAATGTCCAGTGTCGAACTTCCGCTTTGCCTTTATTGCGAAAATAAACGTTGTTCCTATAAAGTTCAGGGAAACGCAAATCCTTTGAGCTGTTTCACAAAGAGACATTATATCGATGAAATGGACAGTTTTCAGAGCACCTTTACATTCTACAATTCCACAATCTACAAAGTAGAGGTCATGGAAAACAGATAAGCAGGTGCAAAGTAGGGAAAATTGCACGTCGTGTCTAACTGTAAAACAGTTGATTGGCGTGGACAAATCGATAGAGGATGTTATTGGCGGGTGTTTTCCCTTCTGTGTTTGAATAGTTTTGTCAGGCCATATATGTATTTATATTTATATATGTGTGTGTGTGTGTGTGTATGTTTGCCTGCCAATCCCTACGTCACTCTACATTTCTACAATCTATAGATATAGTTACCCTCACCAAACTCAAATTGGATTCCACATCATGGTACACTCGAATGTTCAATTTTCGTTTTATTAACATTGAAATTGGACAAAATAAAAAGGGAGATACACTTCAATTTAAAACTAATTAAATTAGTATATGTAAATGATTTTCGTTTGTCATTTTCAGAATCTTTTGTAAGCATGGCCCTCTTTCTTTTTTCCTCCACAAAACTTGTGTCTCAGAATTAGAAAGAGTAAAGTTGAATAAAATCTGGAGTTATGGAATTGACGAGGGGTTGATAACTCTTGAAATTTGATGTACACTTGCACTGGAATCTTTTGAATTCTCCTGAAATATCTGAAATCACGTGAATTCATTTGAATTTTCTTGAAATCTCCTGAAGTCAGTGAAATCTTCTGAAGTCACTTGAATTCACTTTAATTCACCATCAAATTGATGGTGAATTTTTTCTGAAGTCACTTGAAGTCATGTGAATTCACTTGAATGTGAATACACATTGAATTCATTTGAAATCACGTGAATTCATTTGAATTTTCTTGAAATCTCCTGAAGTCAGTGAAATCTTCTGAAGTCATTGAAATATTCTGAAATATCTTGAAGTCAGGTGTACACCCCCTTGGCCGAGTTGTCAACCCCTCGGGAATTGATGGAAGTTTTAAATTCTGGAATATGTGATTCGTTTCCAGCATATGGTGATTTGATAATAAGTCGGATGTATTCTGCTAACAGTTTGTGAAACATCCATGAGCAAAGTCTTCAGACTTTAATTCAACTACTTAGTCCAATTCAGTTACCCGATATTGCTGCACAGAAGATTAGAGAAATTATCCTTAATGTAATGAAATGTGAAGTATAATCTATAATGTATTTTAAAAATGTAATAGAATAAAATTATTTAAACAAAGCTTGGCGAAGTTTTAAAATTTTCTTTTACGTATTCCTCAAAACCTTTAATCTACTCTCTCTAAATCTAAATTAGCGAAATTTATCTGGTTCGGAATTTTTTGAGGTAATAATTAAAATAGGTCTTACCTCTTACAGCAGCTTCGTCGTCGATTTGGATTTTCATAAAGTTAGCTCTTCTGGAAAATCTTAGAGTATGCCACATATCATCGTTAAGTCCTTGTCCAGCAATCAAGGTCTGAAAAAATTTTAATTAGATAAATTGCACTGTAAGTATACAGAACTACTTTTATATAGGCAAAGTTTAGAATTTTCAAAAATGAGAAAAATTATTTTCCCTACAAATTTATATGTAAATGAAAATGCAATTTAATCATAGATATTTAGACTTTCTAATCTTTGCATTTGCTTTGAAATTATCGAGTCAACAAAATATTATAGCTATGTACATAAATCAGGAAGCGACTGGTTTGGATTTAGGGACAACAATTGTTACATAGATTCGGCAACATGAGGAAATCTTCGTGCGACTCAACGCATAATGAAAACAATGGGCGTAGTCACAACGATTAAATTACGGACGAGGGTTGCTGAGGATACTTAAGCTCGATTAATCTGTATGAAATGACTGTAACTTGCCACTGCCAGAGTGGGACGTTCCTATTCTCGTTTTCTCTTGATCGACAAAGGGAGAAGCGATGCGATGCGATGCTTATGAGTACTCTTTTCCCATTTTCCTTTTCAACTTCTTTTTTCAAACACGCTTTACAAAGATTGCAAAATTAAAATTTAAGCCCCTTTTCAAAACCCATTTTCCAAAACCATTTCTCAACACACTTTTCCAACTCTATTTTCCAAACGCTATTTTTTAATTTCTGCTTTTCAACCCCTTCATTTTCCAAACATTTTTTCAAATCTCCTTCTTCCTTATACTGTTTACTGTACGTTTTTCAAATCCACTTTTGCAAACTTTTTTTTTCATTTTCTTCTCCAACTTCCTTTTTCAAACAAAATTTTTCAAATGTTTTTCTCTAAGCCACTTTTCAAACCCATTTTCCCAAACCATTTCTCAACACCTTTTGCCAACCCCATTTTTGTATCTCTTTTTCTAAAAATTGTTTTATATCTCCTGCCCCTCATCATACCATTTACCATCCGTTTTCCAAATCCTTTTTTGCAACCACTTTTTCACAGGTTCTTTCCAAACTTCTATTTTCAAATAGAATTTTCCAAATCTCTTCATCCATATCTCTTTTCTAACCCATTTTCTGTACCCATTTTTCTTAACTCCTTTTTTCCATTTCTATTTCTAAATACGCTTTTCTACCCTTTTTTCAGCCTTGTTTTCCAAACATTTTTTCTAATCTTCTTTCTCTTCTCATTTACTATCCGTTTTCCGAACCTCTTTTCCAGAGAGAAAGGGAAAAAGAAATCAAACTTTGTAAAATTTCATTTTTTGAAAAAAAGATTTGAAAAGGGACATGGAAAAACAGATTTGAAAAAGGGGATTGGGATAGGGAAAGGAGGTTGAACAAAAAAGGTAAAAATAAATTATGGAAGAAAGAAGTTGGAAAAAGGGGTTTTAAAAATGGGTTTGAGTAAAGTGTGTTTGGTAAATGAAGTTGGAAAAATAGTTGGGAAATTATGAAAGGTGGAAAAAATGGTGGGAAAATTGGTTGGACTAGTGAAAAGGTCCACTTAAATTTATATGAGAGTTTTATATTAGCAAAGAGATGTTCCATCAAACAAATCTGGAAAATTGTTATCTCTGCTTGTAAACAAATCGAAAAAATCTGAAACTCGTGGCGAAAAAGTAAAAAACTGATGCTCTTTTTATCGCTCAAGGGAGTTTGTTCTCGATGGCGAGAAATTTTGAAACCGATGATAAAATGGAGGATAAATGTGCGATATTGGTGACATAGGGGTGACGTTCTGTGACAAACGCCTGTCAAAAGACACGCGACACATGATATTGGTAGCCACGGTTAGTAGCAGATAGTGATGAGTTACTTGGATTTATGGCTCTATAGAATCAAATCAGTACTCTGTCAAAGGTTTATTGAAAAGTATAATCCTTTATTTCACTTTCAATCAACCATTTCATCTATCGATATCAGAACGAATGTACCCGTGAATTTAATTAATATCCTCTTGAATTTAACAAAAGTCAAATAATACCTTTATTTTTATGAAAGCACAAATTGACATATGAATTTTGATATTTTTCACATTTCAATTATATAAGTTTAATAGACGGGTAGAGTCTGTTTGAGAGAATTTAAATTTGAAAAAAGCCTTCCAATAAAATTGGAAATATACGTCAATCCTAGTTTGCGAAAAATCGAAAGTTCAGTTGATGGAAAAATACTTGGCATGTCAATCAATAGAATTTTATTGCTGTCAATAGTAGAATGTTCACTGCATTTTACATCAGAGAGATATATTAAATGGAATTCAAATGACTTCTGGACTGAAAATACTAAAGGTTCTTTTTCTTTATTTTCTTTGTTCTTTTAGAAATTGTTTTAATGAAAAGTGGAACTTAAGTATTTTACAATTGTTATAAATATATTATATATTATGTATGTTATACATATTATATTATTTTATATATTATTTTCTGAACCGAAAAGATACAAATACTGTCTGATTTCCAAAGTAGGAATGATTTTTCTGAAGACTTTCTTCATGGTATTTCTAAATTCCTGATACTGGTCAAGACGCTAATCCCCTTATCAAGTCCCTTGTAATAAAATTGATTTAAAACTCGACCGCCTATTCCAGGTGAGACTCGAGTGCCATAAAATCATAAATCAAAATGAAATTCGCTTGGCTGTCCAACCGCCCAACCGCGATCAAGAGAATAGTTTCCAAAGCAGTAGAGAAGTTAATTTCAGATTTTAACCTAGAGTTATTATTATATATTATTATATATTGGAACTACTTTTTGTAAAAATATCGTTTTATCAAGATCTACAATTTTAATACATGCAAAATATTTTACTTTATTAAAAGTATTTAGATACACAGTAACGTAACTCTTCAATATAAAGTATTATACCCAAGACTGAAATATATATAACGCCATCTACCATCTTCTTGGAATGTTGAGGAGTGAGTCCTTAACTTTATCCAGATTTGACCATTACAGACTATGAGTCATTTATAGATATAAATAAGAGTAGCTAAGACTCCGTTAAGAGTAGAAGTCTTAACTTGTTCAGGTAAGAGCAAAAATGGAGGTTCTCAAGAAAATAATTCGTTTCTTTGATTGTGGAACAAAGAATAAATTCGATATTGTTGGTTCTCTTCCTTCAGAGATTGGTCAATTGGTTCTCCGATATTTGGACAATGAGTCGCTTATGAAAGCTTCTCAAGTTTCCCAAAAATGGCGATCGCTTTGCAAAGGCGATCCTGTTTTAAGAAAACGAGGAAGAAGTTATCTCATTGGTAAGAATTTTCTAATATTCTTTGAATTGTGTCATGGGAAATTTTAATTTCAGCTATTTTTCGACAAAATCCAGATATTTTAATTGCTATTATGTATGCGAGTTGACTGTGGATTCTTATTTTTAAAACCTGTTCAAAAAATATCATATTTAAAGTGTCAGAGTTGCTATTTTCAATAAAAATAGTATTAGGAATGATATGTTTTAATTATTGAAAAAAATTGTATGTCATCGAGATATTAAGAACATTATAAAATTTTAACAGTGTTTTGAAGAGTATGCCTTTTCAGAGCCTCAGATTTTTAAAAAGTAGGAAAATCCTGACTTTTGATGACATTAATAAAAATTCATCCTTATATTATTTATAGGTTGAAGATTAAGAATTAGATATGTACTGTTGTTTTATATCTACTATTTTTGGCGACTATTTTATACTCTTCGATTGCATTTTAATCTCGAATTATTTTGTTAACTGATTTAAATGCCTAATATATTTTTAATGAAATAATATCGTATATTTAATATTATGGTACTTATGTTTTGAAATTTTAATTTTATAGTATAAGTATTCTTCTTTTCGAAAGTTGTTAAAGCCTTGTTGTTGGCTATATCTTCGGAGCTTTCAAATTATTTTAAATCCGCAATTTGTTACCGAGAGATTTTTAACCAAGATTTTATGTATTTAAATCTTTTTCTTGAATAAAAAGAGTACTTTTTATATGTATTTTCGATGGAATTATTATTATTATTATTATTATTATTATTTTTAAAATAAGAAAATCCGTTTCTGCGATCTGGACATTCAGAATAATTTCATTATTAAAATATTTATGGCAGTTAAATTTCTCTTATGAAATTAGTGGGAGAGTTGAAACTATAATTATTAAAACATGAAAGTTAAATATAGTTGATAATCAAATAAGGGATAAGTATTTAGAAATAAAATTAGTTGAATATTTCTTTGGGCAAATAGATTGGAAACTTATTAGGTGGGAAAATGGGTTTAAATTTTGGAAAAGATGGTGAGATAAGATGGTTGGAAAAGAAAGTTAAAAAAGAAGGTGGAAAAATAAGATTTGGAAAAGGGTGGGAAATAACTATATATATAAAAAAAAAAAAAACATACAAAATATGTTTATATACCTTAAAAGAAAGACAATTTGACATCAACGGAGTAGGAGCTTGCTCTATTTATTTTCCGTCGCGTCAGGCAATCAAATGAATTTTTGAATATACATCTATAACTGATTTTGTAATCGCGAAGCTTCCAGAACAGTGAGCAATAAATCCTCACGCGATTTCCCAGGACGGTGCGAGAGAGCCCGTTTCGCTCATTAGTTCCCACATAATGACGATTCGTTAACCACGCTAGACCGGACAATGTATTACTTATGGTACCGTATGTGGAAAGGCAATTCGGTCTCGTGTTAATCGAATATCAAATTCTCTTCCACTTTCGTCATTAATTATCAATAATACCAATTATAGATAACTATTAATTATGTTAAATATTTCATTTATAGCCAATTTGTTATTTATTATTCACAATCCGAATCAATTTGAATAAACTTTTAAAAACTTGTTATGGATTAAAACCCCGAGTTCATTCAGATTGAAAATTGGGATTGATTCATTAGAACTATTTTCAATTCCGATTCTCCTTTGTTCTTTTTTTAAACAATTTCTAATCTTGTTAAAAGTTTTTTTCAAAAGCAGAGTTCGCGGACAGAGGGACTCGTTTAAAACAAAACTAAAGAACATTTTCAGGATTTCTTGGAAAGGAAAACAATTTGAAATGAACCTTTTAGGAGAGAAAAGGCAGAAGGTGGAAAGTTGAAGTAGACAGCTCTTTCATCCATGGAGTTGAAGACGCGTGCCAGAACAGAAGGAAAATGAACGTGAGAACAGAATAGAGAACTAAAGGAAAGAGCAGTCATGGAAGAACAGTCTTTCAGGAAACAACTTCGATTTCTTGAAAACAAAAGCTTTGCTATTTTAAGTTCGTCGTGTCTGCTTGACGAATTTGCTTTTCTTTGTCCTATTTATCTCGGATTGCATCAAGTTATTTGGTTTATTGAAGCCTCTTGACTTTTCCTAAAATTATTCAGTGGTAGACAAAGCCAAAATAAGTAACGATGATTAAAAACTTTCTATCCATTGTGTAAACTTTCTCTATAAACCGGATTTCCTTCAAATAACAAAATCAAAGACGAAAGTAGATCTGTATTTTTGAATGGATTAAAGCTTTTTAGAAAATTGATAAGATTGGAACAAGGAATGGAAAAGAAGATGAAAAAATGGGTTTTTGAAAAGAGTATTGGAAAATATGACAATTTTACCTAAAACTTTGAACTTTTAAAATTTACTATAACTTTTTAAAACTTATTGACTGTATGCAAAATACGTTAATTAACAATTTAGTAGGTAGTATGATTAAATTTCTGTGGCTTTTATAATAAAATTAGGAGAGAATTATCATGCATGTGGTTTCAATTGGTTCCGGTTATTTGAAATTTGAGAGGTACTGGAGTAATGGGTCGTCTGTGAGATTAATCCTAATAAAGCATCCTCGTATTAATTATTCCATTCAAAATCTAGGTCGCGAATCCAGATTGAAACATTCGCACAAATTATTAGTATATAATCTCATCCAGTTTCTCAAAGAAGTAAAAATCTATCATTATTGTTTAAAAACATATTACGTTATATTAATATCAATTTTATAAAATATTTGCAAAATCGTTAAATATTTTTTTAGATAAGTTTTTAAATGAATATAAAGGTAAAAGAAGTTTATTACTATTAAATATATATTTTCTAAAATAGTTTAGAGTCTTCTCTTTGCGGTCAACATAATTATTTTTTCCCCAGGAAATTTTAATACTTGCGATGAGTAAAAGTTTTAAAACTCTCATCGCTGAAAACTCAACTAAAAAGGTTTTAATTAGTTCCATATTACTCGTATTTAAATGATAAAAGTTTGTTACCTGAAGACTTTTTATAAAAGTTGTCTTTCAAAATGAATATATATATATATATATAACTGTAACTACAAATGTATTTTCAGAGGACTTATTAATTCATAAAGATCTCAATTTCGATTCGAATGTCATTGTAATTTTCTTATTCTTAAGAAAACTGGCAAATTGTTTGGAAATTTCTCGACTAATAAGTGAAATTCACTATGTCAAAAATTATAATTTTAAAATTTATTATTAGTTTAGAAAAAATTTGTAATTTTTAGTTCTTTTTATATCAAATTGAAAATTTCTAAAATTAAAGAAAATAATAGAGAAAGTTCTAAGAGAAGTTTTGAAGAAAAATGGAAAATTCCAACGGAGAGGGGGAAAGTTTCGAGACTGTAAAACTAAAAAATGAGGATTTTTAATATGATTCTCAAGTTCCTTTAAGCATTTATCCCTTTATTTGAAAGAAGGATCTAAACAAAGATTTTAGGTATTTTTAGCAAGCAGTGTATCGTATTTCCAGTAAGCAGGAACAACAAAGAAGAAAGAACATTTCAGACCTCATCCACTACTCTTGAAAAGATATTAGGTTCAGATAAACTCCTGTCTTGTTTAGAGGGAAGTGCAGAAAATACCACTTTCGATATACTAATTCCAAAAGTGCTTTCTATCTCATATTCTCTCTCCCACTTTAAGAGAAAATGAACGAGTCCTTCTTATAAATAAAATTAATATATTTTAAGAAATTGGAATTAGTCGGCGCGATTTTTACTTTATGGGAATTTTTTGCCGAAACAAAGAATCATTTTCTGACTTACCTTCTCGGTTTTGTCGATGCGTATTTGAGCTTTTGCATTGCCATCTGCAAGGTAAATTTGCAATCGATCGGAACTGTTTTCCAAACTAGTGGCTAATAAGAGTCCCCTTGGTCTAGTTGTTTTGAATCGCAAAACGATTTCTTCAGCTTGGGTTTTTGAATCCTCTGGCATCAAAGCTGTAAGATGCTGTGAGCCATTCAAGTGCAACGTGGATGCATCTGGAAAATTCAATATTTACAGATCTAATTTATTCACATTTTATATATTTATTTTCTATAGACATTCGAACGTCTTTCAAAGTCAAAGCAAATATAAAAACTAAAGTCACTTTGGCATTTCAAAATATATATGATCTTTGGCCTTTGTTCTTTGACCTTGATCCTTGACCTTTGTCTTTTACATTTACTCTTAACCTTTGGCCTATGGAATGTAAATTCTGACCTTGATAGATTTAGCATTTGAATACCAGGTTCAAAAAGTGCTTCTTACTTTTCTTTTTCATTCTTAATTTGTGTTGAATCCGCAGAATGATTTTCGAGTGTCATAGGGGCTTTTGAAGTGGAGATTTGAGAAGAGAATAGGAGACACACGTTTACTCACCTTTCCCGCACGTGGCTCCAGTGAAAGGTGTCCCAGTGCAATCGCAATGAAATCTGTTCCACCCTTCGAGACAATGGCCACCATGCATACAGGGTTGAGAAGAACAATGAGGGGGTTGCGTATGACAAGCAGGTCTCACAGCACCTGAAAAACGTTCAATAGATCAGTGCTGTCAAATCTACGAGAACTATCATAATTATTTTTAATGTCAGATCCAATACCTTTAAATAATTTATCAAAATGATCATTAATTATTAAAATATTCACCCCGACAAATTTCTTTGTTCATAAAATAAATCACCTTTATCATTTTTATGAATTTATAATTAAAAATTATTTTTAGATACATTATGGTTAATAATTAAAAGAAAAAAACCAGCATGCGCCTGGTATACGGTAACCTAAGCGCGCAATTGTAAGTCGTGTTGTCGCTTGACAGGCGCACACAATTTTTTTCTTTGTGCATATTAAAAAAATAATACATTTTTTATTGACAAATAATTCTTTAAATAAATAATTCTTTTATAAGTTAAATATTGTAAATACAACTAATTAAATATTAAAATTCACATCTCTCTCAGCTAGTAATAAAATCAAAGACAACGAGAGAAGCTCGTAAACTTATTTTGCTATAAAATTAGGCACGCCTGTATTTAATTACAAAAAAACTCGCAAGTGGCTATAACATTAATCTATCTATTCGCGAAGCGAGAAAATCTTCAGTAAGAAGAAACGAGGCTATAAAAGAAATTCAGTGTCATTATAAATTATCCATTTTATACAATCTTAATTAATCAGCTCATAAAATATGCATTTCTGATAATTTTCCTTCTTAGAAAATGCTTCTCTCTTACTGGGAACCAATAAATTATTAAAATTATTTTTATACTTTAAAATAGAGTAATTAATAACATATAAAAAGTAGAAGTTAATATTAGTATTTTTTTGTAGATAAAATATAATTTAACTTATTGTATTATTGTTATTATTATTTAAATAAAAATTACCAGAGTCTTGTTGTTGAGCATATCCAGCGATATCCACTGGCTGACCATTGATGACAAGATCTCTTATGCATCCCACGTAACCTTGTCTGAGTGTTCCAGTCCATAAAACTGCGGGTACAGTTAGGGGTGCAAAAGGTGCCCCAACCCCTCCGATATACATTAATCCATCAAGATCCAATTGAGTCGAATCACCTAAAACCCAAGAATAAGAAAATTTGTTTGTTAATTCAATTTTGTTCTCAGTAGAACCAAGCCAAATGCTGTCTAACATTAATGATTTAACAAGAAACTTTAAACAGTTTACTGTGTCCAAGCATAAAACGAAGAATTCAAGATCTGATTTCAAAACTCAATATTTTCATTTTACTTAAAAAATATTTGAACTAGATATTTTCTCGTTCTGTGCGCATAATTCTAATTTAAAAATTTATTAATTCTCCAGAGGGAATAAATTCTAATTTTAATATTTATTAAGTAAAATCGAGTTTTTCGATTGGAACTTGGTTCCTACACCTTTAAATTTTGACGTTAAATTTCAAATTCGTTAGATTTCAAATGGGAAAATATAATTATGTGGTTAAAAGTTTGATTGAATGTCCTTCATGAGAGGAACTTGTGTTTTGAAGGCAGTTCTCTTTTTGTGGAATCGATAAGCAATTATATCTTTCGCTCAAGAAGCCCGAAGGCTCAGGACTTGCAACGTCTCAAAACTCGATGCAACTTGATTCTGCTGACACATTAAAAAGAGACCCGGATTTCGGGTTTCGTCCAAGTTTGCACATATTATTTGAGGAGCTGCTCAGTATTAGCAGATGGAACGATCCCGTCAAGCGGAACTTGTTTGCTGTTTATTTATAGGTTCACTAATACCACAATTCCTCTGAAACAGATTCCTTCAAGAGATAAGTCTGTTTATTTGTAAGATCAAAGATTGATCTGAAAATCCCTTGGTTTATCGAGACAGATTAATGATTTACAAATTTACTATGACTCTATAAACTTTTGAGATTTAGAAACAAGAAGTTAATTTACCAGACAAATATTTGCGATAGAAAAGCGAATTTGAGACTTGAAAATATTTGATCACACCTCCTACCCTTTTTCATTTAGGGAAGGGTATTTGGCAAATTATTTTGAAGCTATATTTTCGAATAGAAGCAGTCTATGATTGATAACAACACTGATAAAATAATACATTTTTAGAGGTAATCATTTCAAAATTCATTGGACAAAGGTCACATGAATAAATTGGTTTTGAAATTCTACTTGGAGAGTTATTACGAATAGCAATCGACACCAATGTTTCATTCCTGCACTGCAATTCCAATTTATTATCCGATGATAACAATGCCCTTTTCAACTCCCTGGTTTGATCTACCATTTAATAAATTTATGAATTAAATTGTATTTCTCTTTGAATGATTTCAGTAGATATTTAAAAATTCCACAGAATTGTAATTAAATCAGTGCACCGTACTGCAATGGATCAAATCTAAAAACATTCAAAACATATTCTTCTTCACCAAAATATTATTAAATATTTATAATTATATTGATATAAAATAGTTTGAGAATTGAAATTTTTTCATTTAAGGCTTTTGAAATAGAGTGATTTTTAATTAAGAGTCAATTAAATCATAGTAGATTTATGTATTCAATTTAGATATTTATATTTTAAGCGGGATTTAATTAATAATTTTCCTGAACCAAGAACATTTTTGCTAAAATATGCAAAATTTTTTATAGAAAGAATAACTTTTTATTGAAGTCCGTTAATCCGTAATTTGCAAAGAATGTTTCTGACGAGAAAATTCTCGTGTATTTTTTCCCCTCTTTACTGGATAAAATTTTTTATAACACAATTTTAGTTGATTGAATGAAGTTTGCCCTCGATGAAATGGAAATTCATTCTGTGCTTTAAGGGCATGTGATACTTTACCATAAGAGAAAATTAGTTATATCAAGTATACATTCATAATAATAAATATTTTTAGTAAATAAGAGTCAAGAAACCTTCGCCTCATATAGACGAAGGTTTATTGACTCTTATTAGCTAAAAATATTTGTTATTATGAATGTATAATTGGTATAACTAATTTTCTCTTATGGTAAAGTATCACATGCCCTTAACCCAAATAATTGTTTTAATAGGTACGTTGGATTTTAATTAAATTGGAAGTATTGAAGATAGCTGTGCTTGTCAATCGATTGAGACCTCGGCGAATCTCATCTACTACAAGAATAAAATCGTTTTCCGAGATTGACTTTTGATGTGATTTTAGATTTTAGAAAAACTTCTCGTTTATTTACTCAAGACTCGTGAAAAATACTTGTTCGTCACGAAAAACACCGATTAAATAAACTTGACGATTGTTACTAAAAACGTATTCCCAGAAACGATAAAAATAAAACAAAAACCCGTTAAAAGTAAAAGTTACACTTTTAAAGCGATCTCAAAGCTAAACTAATCGATCCTAAAAATTCCTAAAAGTATAATTAATAAAAATAGAATCTTATAGAGAAAGGAATTACAAAAAGGCTAAAAAATATTTTTTAAATGGTTTTTAAATTTTTAATCGATTTATATTTTAATAAAGAAAAATTTTAATTTGATAGAGATGGAATTTAAAATGAGCTTGAAAGTGTTTTCTAATTATTAACAGGCTCAAATATAGCTCGGTGGAATATTCTGCAAATTTTTGATTAACGATAGCCAATTAAACGCTCTCTGGACTGCAAACAAAATAATTTATCACAATAACATATATATGATCGCAAGTTAAATTTTCCCTCTTCTCTCAATTCTATTCTGCCTATCGTTATATGGTGAAGCGAGTAATTTCTTGATAATTATCATCCACGAGCTAAATTATTTCATTAATTTGAAATTGTTTGACAAAAAAGAAAATGTGAATCTGAATGTTACGGATTGTTCCATTCCAAAATTAAGATTTTTTAAAATTAAATATAATTAAATTCTCTTGAATATAATTGTTCTCTTGAATAAAATTTGCTTTTTATAATAATGTGGGAACTAAAAAGATTTTTTCCCTCAGTGTAGTAGAAAATTAATGATGTTGAATAGAAGAATTTTGAAGTCTCCAATTTGTACTTTTTAAGGAAAACGGTTGCGAGAATTCTTCATCTTATGAGTTTGTTGAGGTCCTTTGGCAAAATACGGTAACATCCTCAGCAAAATGGTTGGCTGGTCTGGCATAAGTGTTCTCAAGCGTGTAACAATGAATTATGATCACAGCCACGGATTTTCTCTTCCTCCGTGCTGTTTGTGCTGAAGTTCTAAAGGATACAGGATACAGGATTTACTCGTGACCCGTATAAGTGATAAAGCACCACATATATGTGTAGGTACCGAGAATGAACGTCAACAGCATTAGAATAATAATAATAATAATAATAGTAATAATAAT
>UCOH01012437.1:0-13527 GCA_900474275.1 Synergus japonicus | reverse complement strand
CTTCCACTCCGGCCTGTTGCGATTGGTTTAGCATTCCCCTCGCATTCTATTTAAAAGTGGGTAGTTAGGGTCGAACCCTCAATTCATTTTGAATCTTTGTTCAGTATAGACCTCTGTCTTTCTGAATTACTTCGCAATGGCCCCTAAAGCTAGTGGTAAAGCAGTGAAGAAGGCTGGCAAAGCCCAGAAGAACATTACCAAGACTGACAAGAAGAAGAAGCGCAAGAGGAAGGAAAGTTACGCTATCTACATCTACAAAGTCTTGAAACAGGTTCACCCTGATACTGGAGTCTCCAGCAAGGCTATGAGCATCATGAACAGTTTCGTTAACGACATCTTCGAACGTATTGCTGCTGAATCTTCCCGATTGGCTCACTACAACAAGAGATCTACCATCACTTCTCGGGAGATCCAGACTGCTGTCAGGCTTCTCCTTCCTGGTGAACTTGCCAAGCACGCCGTGTCTGAAGGTACCAAGGCTGTCACCAAGTACACCAGCTCGAAGTAAATTATTCTTCGATTCTCACCACTGCAAAAATCGGCCCTTTTCAGGGCCACCAAATTTTTTAACGAAGGAATAACTATTTTGTTTTTTTACTTGTATGTAGATTTTAATCCAAAAGGTAGATCTGGCAATATTCATCATTTTATTCTTAATAAGATATTAGTTTTGCACATTACCACATTGTTTTGAGGACCAAGAATAGAGATCCTTTTTATTAAACGCCGTTTTTTTACTAATGCTGTCATCATTATTGTCATCAGTTTATCTATAGGGAATTTTTTTACGTCTTTTTAAAAATCTGCCTTCCCACTGAATTGTGCATCTGAAATAGATATAAAAATTCTGTATGAATGTTCTTTTGGCAGTTTCTGTACTTTTCGTCTGATTCATAAAAATCCATATATAGTCAAAAAATCTAAATTTAGTTTTATAATAAAACAATATAAAACTAGCTGTCAAGTTGTATCAACTTTTGTACTCATTCAATGAGCACTATGCTTCCTGTAAACAAATACGATTTGCTTCCTCATAGAGGAAGCATTAAGTATTCTTTACATGAGCATTAAATTTTGATTACTTGAGAAATTATATTCAAAAAATTCATTTTCGAAAATTACAATAAAGCATAACTTTCTTATTTCACAATTAAATGCATTTATCATACAAGTCAATCGATTCGTCTCGATGAATGAAATCTTCATTTCCCTTACACCAGCTTTAAATTTTCAATATTTGAGAAGTTATAGTGGAAAAATTAATTTTACGAAAATTATAAAAGTACATAATACTATTGAAATTAAATATTTTGTTAAAACATTGTAAGAAATTCAACTAGGTATATAGTGGAATAACTATGCAAAATTTCATCAATTTATCTCCATGCGTTTTCAAGAAATTGCTGGATCGTGACACACACAAACATACATACATCCGGACATTTTTTCAGATCATCATATTAGATATATTGCCCTTGAAATATGTTCAAAAAAACCTTTTTTAGGAAACTGGATTTTGTCACCATTACAAAGCTTCCTCTATGAGGAAGCAATTCAAGAAAATATTCGAAATCAGTTATTTGTCTTATATAAAAATTAATTTCTTGTCGAAAATTCCTCGATAAGAAATTTAGTTTTTGTTTGAATCGAAAAAAATATTGATAACTCAAATATGCAAATTATTGAATAAAATAATTCTGAAAAGGCTGAATTTTCAAGACTTGTGAAAAAAGTCGACGAAAAAGTGGTTTAAGCAAGTACAAAATAACAAAAACTCGTTGAATAATCAAATATTTAAAATATACATATTTTTTTTACTTAATTTTCATTGAAAATTAGAGGCAACCTTTTTTTAAACGAATAAGAATTTCTGAAACAATAGAGCTACAATATATATAACATCTGAAAGTGTAAAAGTCAACAATATGCAACATAATTAACCAAGTTAAAAAATTGAAATCTTGTCTTTTTTAAGAAAAACTACAAGTCAATGAGAATTAATTATCTAAACAAATGTAAATTTTCAAGCACTTTAAAAACCTGGGGCGATCATTGCTTTATAGTGAACAGCAATAAAAAAATTCATCAGGAATATTTTTATCGCCCAAAAGTGTAAGTAAATTGTGAAGTTCTCATGTTTGAAATGTTCAAAGAGTATTCCTTTGCAAAAATCATTTGTTGGCCCTTAAAAGGGCCGTTTGTATATTCGCCTCTCATGAAAATATTATTATTAGAACGCTTTCCTTCAATTTACTTCTTTGCAACTTTCTTTGGTGCAGCCTTCTTGGGCTTGGCGGGTGCGGCCTTCTTCTTAGGAGAAGCAGCAGCCTTGGTCTTTTTCGGTGCAGCCTTGACAGCCTTGGGCTTAGTAGTTGTGGTCTTGGCCTTTGGTGGTTTGGCAGCGACCTTTGTAGTCTTCTTCTTTTCAGCAACAGCCTTCTTTGCCTTGGGAGCAGCAGCCTTCTTCGGGGATGCTGGTTTCTTTGGCTTTGGAGCAGCTTTGGGTTTCGCTGCAGCTTTAGCTGCTTTAGGCTTGGCCTCAGCTTTTCCTACTGGCAACTTGAAAGATCCAGCAGCACCTTTTCCTTTGGTCTGGACCAAAGATCCGTTAGCAACAGCAGCCTTCAGATACTTCTTGATGAAAGGAGCCTGTTTTTCAGCATCAACTTTATAAGTTGCAACGACGTACTTCTTGATTGCTTGCAGGGAAGAACCACCCCTTTCCTTCAAAGCCTTAATTGCTGCATTCACCATCTCGGATGCTGGGGGATGAGCTGCCTTTGCTCTAGGCTTCTTGGTTTTTGGTGCAGCAGCCTTTTTTGGGGTTGCTACTGCTGGGGTAGCTGCAGATTCAACTTTGTCCGTCATCCTGGTATTAAAGTTGTTTTGAATGTCTCAAAAATGCTTCTCAAATAATCGCAACGTCACTAGTACGCTCAGAATAAAACTAAGTCGTTTCGTGCACTCGTATACATGACAGAGCGCGGACGCTGTAGAAAGACTGCCTCGCTCTTGCGCCCCCACGTGCTCGAATTCGGGGTCTTAGTCGAACTATATTCATTAAGTTTTTTCTTCTTTTCACAATTTTTGAAGCATTTTCATCTTTTAAAAATGTATAGCAGGATAACACGATATTTTTTGCAGTCGCTGGAAGAAAAATATTTAAAAAACATTAATATTTAGCCACTGAAAATCTTGATTCCTTGCGACTATGCTTTAAACAATCAACGTATTTGGATATAAAAATGGTTAAAAAAGTGGTTGAAAAGGTGTTATTTTCGAAAATTGATCTTTGGAACTAACAGTCAATAGTTCTGGCTAAGTGGTGATTATTTTATTTATGTTTTATGGAAAGAATTAGACGAGTGACGAAGGTGTAAAGTGAAGGATCAGTTCTAAGTTTAGGAGGATAGCTATTTCGTTCTGAATAGACGTTTGGATCAATAGCGAAAATTTTTAAACAAATGAATTTAGGGTTTTAAGCAATTTTTGATTATTCAGTACTTTAATTATTTTTGCAATTAAATCATTTGTGGGTTTTTCATTCGTGTATATTGTTTCGTATAGTAGAGTTGGGACGTTTGTACCAGAATGTACACGAGTTCTTCCGGTGATATCGTTATTTTCTAGTAAAATATCTTTTGTGCAATTTGGACATATTTTTTTTGCAGAGAATTGGAAAAATTATTTAGTAAATCAAGAATTGATTTCTAACAAATATTTTTTCTGTGATACTATTTTATGTGTCTCTAAAAAATGTTTCGGTGTAAGAGATAGCAGTTGACGCATAAATGTAGGAATAAGCTATTTTTTGCAAATTACTTAAATTTCTGTTGAAGGTATTAAATGGTTAACTTAGAAAAACTTGTAAAAGAGTAAAAAATAACTGAAGACGGATTCTTTAAGATCTTCGAATTATCCCAAATTTCGGTTTTCGAATTCAATTATAATTTCTGGTTGATTTTTGAATAACATTGAAAGATACTTAAATTTATAATTTTTCAGATAAGCTTTTTCACCAAGAAATAATAAACAATTTTTTAAAATTCAAAAACACTTATAAAACATTCGAACGTTAAAGATTTAAGAACCAGAACATTTCCGAGAAATCACACAAGCCAATTTGCACACAGCCTATTTCCAAAAAAACACATGCAAATTAACATATATATACAAATTAATACACACAAACAGAAACGTTACGAAACTTTGCGAGTCGTTAAAAACTAGAAATAAAATTTTGGACGATTTCATTTCTCCTCAGACGGTTGAAAATTTTAAGTATTAGTTGATATAAAAATTCGTAAATAAAATCCTATATAGAAATAAAATCCCATATAGGATTCCATATGGGAATCTTATATATTGAATTGTATGGAAAAATCGGAATAAAGTGTATTTATGAAAATATACATATTTTTTAAATGAAATCTGGTAGCAATATGTTATATGTTATATGGTTGTACTAGGTAAACTTGAAAGGCAAGGAACATTATTGCGCAACTGTAGTACTTATATTCAAAGCTACTGCACTGTCAGATTGGAAATTGAGACTGGAATCAATATACATCACTTCTGAGAAGCTTTTATGATTCTCTTGGATATTAAAGAATTTATTGTTTTTTTAACGCATTGGGAGACGCCCTACCCTACCTCTAAATATTTTTTATAAATCTTAAAATATCAGGAATAGCCTTTCTTGAATAAAAAAAAATATCTAATAAGGGGTTGAAACTTCAAAAAATAAAAAAAAGGAAAATGAAGAAAATTAAAAATTATTTAAATCTTTCTATTGCCTATACTATTGAATATGGAAACCTATATATGAAAAAAAATATTTAGGCTATTCCCTCCAAAAATTACAATCGATTTCTTTCACGAGAAATATTTTTTTGTGTTTTTTGATCGAAAAATATTGGAATTATATTTTTTTATTTCGATATGATATTCAAATTTTTCATATTGAAAGTGTTTAAACATCTGGAGTAGAAAAAATTGAGGAATTATAAAAATTAGGGTCTGCTTAGGATCATCTGCAGTTGATGTAATTAAGAATTCGTGTGAACACTTGGAAGTAGAGGATTATCGAAGGAAAAAAAGGGATGGAGAAACGTAAAAATATAAAGGTGACCGAAACTAAATTTTAGTGAAGGGAAAAGACCCGCATAAAGAAGATGAGTTTATGAATCAATTTTCTAAGCAGATGTCGTTGAAGTAAGCTTTATAGGATCAGAAATCTTGCTAAATTACATTTTTAGTAAATAAAAGTCAATAAACCTTCGACTCATGTAGAGGAAGGTTTATTGACTATTATTAGCTAAAAATATTTATTATTATGAATGTATAATTGGTATAATTAATTTGCCCTTTTGGTAAAGTATCATATGCCCTTAAGAATGAGAAAAATAATTAATTTTTCTTAATCTTACATTTTTACTTAATTAAAATTAAAAAGAAAATTTCAATTTCAAAAAATTACTTAATTATTAATTAATAAATCGTTTCCTTTTTTGCAGAAATTCTAAACAGTGACCAAAACATAAAAATGCAGCTTTTTGTGAACATAAAGGCTGCTTCACTGCAAACATTGAATGTTCCTGAATCAATCGCAGTTCTTCTGCCTATATAATTAAAAAAATTATTAAAACAAACCAATATATAAAATACAAATTAAAACTTTACCACCTGGGGAAAATTGCTTTGTAATTTAAACACATCAGCATAAGATCTTTTTCCAGATAATCCCACGAATTTTTCATTATCTTCTTTAATTTGAGCACTTTTCCTGTTATATACTTTTTCCCCACATCCTCGGAAGTAGATTTTTTTGATCTTGAACATTGAATTTTCTCTATAACAAAAAAGAAACATATCAAAATCAGCATCCACACTATATTAATATTTTATTTTTAAATAAATGAAGACAAAATTAAAAGAATTTACTTATCAATGAGCACTCGAAGTTTTTTTTTTGCTAAATTAGCAATCCTCTCCAACACATAATATTTTCATCATTGTTTTTTTTGTAATTGTGCTTGTACAATGCCATTGAGACGACTCATCGCATTGCATATTGTTTAATATAATCGTCTATATTGGTCAGAAGTAATGCTCGATCGTCTTTCCTCAAATGAGGAATTATTATTTCTTTGATCAGTCCTTTCTTCGACAATATTAATAATTTATATAAGCTGGATCCAGTTATGTATCCATACATAACTCTCAGAAATTCTTTCCTCAAAAAAGCAATATTTTTTTTCCTCATAGAGCGGAAGCTCTGTAGTTGGTACATTTTAAAATATTTTTAAAGTAGTTTAATTAAACTTTCCTCAGTTGATAAGTGTGTCTAATCAAATGTCCGGATGCAGTGTATGTGTGTCGTCGTTTTTTGTCGCCACCTAGCTTAACTTGGATAAAGTTATAGATTAATTGATGAAATTCATAAGGCTTATTTGTACAATCAATATTTTAAAACGCAACAAAGGAATTTTCAAATATTAAATTAAAAAATTAGTATGTACTTTTATAATTATTGTAAAATATATTTGTAGATTATAACTTCTCAAATATAATGAAAATTCTAAGCTTATGCAAAGGAAAGAATGATTCCTTGCGTCGAGATCAATGAATTGACCTGTATAATTAAAATGCATTTAATTGCAACGGACATAAAGTCATTTTGTAAATTTGATTTTGAGGCCGTGAAAATAAACGGTTTAGAGAGCCGTTTTGTTAGGGAAGTGTTTTCTTTGGCTAAAATTCTGTCTTGAGGTAAAAAAGTAATAACAAAAATAATGTAGAACAGCTGTCACCGCCTCGTTCTGTACAGTTATGTAATTAGCACATTATAAATAATTATAATGTAAAATGTTATAAAATATAGTAAGTATATAGTAAACTAACAGTAAGTATAGTTTAGGGGCTCCCTCTGCACTACAGGAGATAAATAAGAAAAGCTCTATTTTGAGGGTCGTAATATTATTCTTTTGTATTAAGAAAATTTTCATATTGAAAGCTTAGAAGCAAGCTAGAGAATTAAGTGTATAGTAAAGGTTGAAACAGTAGAAATTTGCATTATTAGTATTCCTCATAAAGACGAGGCTCATTTTAAAGGAAAGTTTGAAGAAAAGAAAGTACAGAACGGAGATTTGCAATTTTGGTGTTTGTAAAAAGTTCTGGCATATCTTAAGCATTTATGGGTATATCTAAAAAAATTTTTTTGAAAGTCGGATACGCTCTGTCCAAAAAGTTAAAAATAAGAATTTATTAATTACTATATTAATTAATAATTATTAAAATAATATAATAATAAAAATAGAAATTAAAATAATAATTGACAACTGTTACATATTAATGTAGAAATATGAAATATAAAAGTAATAAAATTAATTTGTTATATTTATACATTAATGTACTACTTATTAATTCTTTGAGAAAATAATTAAATCAGCGTTTTTCAACACTGACAATAATAATACAATTGTTAAAAATAATTTAAATCATAAACAGTTTTCATTTATAAATGTTTCTACAATTTCAACAACCTGCGACAAATTGGTGGTATTAGTTAGTTTTGAGCAAGACTTACTAATTTTTCTACTGATTTTTCCCTAAAGAAAACCGTTTCCTGCTGAAAATCCGAAACTTAACCTCAAAACGTTGGTATTAATTCATTTTGAGCAAGACTTAGTGATTTTTCCGTAAAGAAAGTCATTTTCTCTTAAAACTTCCTAAAATCACTTGAAATTGGTGATATTTGTTAGTTTAAAGCATGACTTAGTGATTTTTCCGTAAGGAAAACCGTTTCCTGCTGAAAATCCGAAACATAACCTCAAAAGTTGGTATTAGTTCATTATGAGCAAGACTTAGTGATTTTTTCGTAGATAACCGTTTCCTGCTGAAAAACCCAGCAAACCCCCCACTACGTCAAGTGATCTCACCTTCCCACCACATTTTTAATCATATCTTTATCATTTTCTTTATAATATTATTCTTGGATTTCTCATGGCCCGCCATTTAATCTTATACAAATTTTTATTCTAAGCTTCATAAGATTCTTACGACCATGCGGTCATCCAAAAATGAAAGTCTCTAATAACTCTTTCGAGAACCAGTCTGAAGTACAACCCTGTTTCGGCGAAATAATTTCTTGGTAAAAAGACTAATAGACAAAAGAATCCCATACCACGTGTTTACTAATGTAAACGTTTCGAAAAGATTGAAATCACTTCTTGAAAGAATTATACATATGTCACAAAATAATAAGCTATGGTACTATGTACATAGAATAACAACAATCAGATGACTACGCATGCGCGTTACACAGAATGTGTACAAAAATATGAATGCTAGAAATTAAGAAAGAAACAGTTTGTAGAACACAAAACAATTCCAACGTTTAAAAAATTGGTGGCCCTAAAAAGGGCCGATTCGTAAAATTTGATCGTCGACAAGAAGAGATTGGGCAGAATTAACCTCCGAAACCGTAGAGGGTACGTCCTTGACGTTTCAAGGCATAGACAACGTCCATAGCAGTGACGGTCTTCCTCTTGGCGTGCTCAGTGTAGGTGACGGCATCACGGATGACGTTTTCAAGGAACACCTTCAGGACACCTCGAGTTTCTTCATAGATCAAGCCAGAGATACGCTTGACTCCACCACGACGTGCCAGACGACGGATGGCGGGCTTGGTGATTCCCTGGATGTTATCACGCAAAACTTTACGATGGCGCTTTGCTCCTCCTTTTCCCAATCCCTTGCCTCCCTTACCACGACCAGTCATTTTGCAGAAATTCGGTTAAACGTCTAACACTGACGAAAAACAAATCAGAATAACAGATTTAGAATCGCCTGCCCCTTTTATAGGCTGACAAAGAAAAGCCCCTACCATAGGACTGAAGCTATTTCTCCCCTCCTACAAGACAGTAACGAATCAGCAAACAACTTTCCCCTCTTTAGGAGCGTCAGCCAGTAAACAGATGTTCATCCCTTCTGAAGACCCCAAGCAGAATGCTATAAAATAGCGGGCGTTTCGAAAATTACGTTATTACTGTTTGAGAACTTGTTTCGAAAGCATTATCCTGAGAAATGGCTCGTACTAAGCAAACCGCTCGTAAATCAACTGGAGGAAAGGCCCCCAGGAAGCAGTTGGCCACCAAAGCCGCTCGTAAGAGTGCGCCTGCAACTGGAGGAGTGAAGAAGCCTCACAGATATAGGCCTGGAACCGTTGCTCTTCGTGAAATTCGTCGTTACCAGAAGAGCACTGAGCTTTTGATCCGCAAGCTCCCCTTCCAACGTCTCGTCCGTGAAATCGCTCAGGATTTCAAGACTGACCTTCGTTTCCAGAGCTCTGCTGTCATGGCTCTTCAGGAAGCCAGCGAAGCTTACTTGGTTGGACTCTTTGAAGATACCAACTTGTGCGCTATCCATGCTAAGCGTGTCACCATCATGCCAAAGGACATCCAGTTGGCCCGTCGTATCCGAGGAGAGAGAGCTTAATTTGCTTTTTTGCTGAACTATACAAACAATCGGTCCTTTTCAGGACCACCAAATTTTTTTACGAGGAATATATTTGAGTTCTGAAAACATTTTCATTTAGTACTTCATTGTAACTGACTGATTATTTTATTTCTCACATTTTAATTATGTGTGTTGATATTAGGTTTTTAAGGAGTAGTATCGTTTGTTCTAATGACATGTTTCTATTAATGCATAGTTCAAGATTGTTCTTAACACACTATGCTATTTATTGTAAGTTTTAATTGTCAATATTGCTTCCTCGTAGGGGAAGCTTTGATTTCGGTACATTTTCTAATATTTTTAAAATCGTTTAATTAAACTTTCCTCACGTGATAAATATCTAATAGAACATTCTAATCAATTTTCCGGATGTATGTATGGATGTCTCCATTTTTTGTCGCCCTATTAACTTAAAGACAGTTGTAGATAAATTGATGAAATTTGTAGGGTATATTGGAACCACTAATATCTCAAACCGTGCCAAAGGATTTTTCAAAATATTGAATTTTAAAATTTTTATGTAGATTTTGAATTTTTGTAAAATTGATTTTTCGATTATAACTTCTCAAATAATGAAAATTCAAAGCTTATGTAACGGAAAGAAAGATTCCTTTCGTCGAAACGAATCGATTGACCTGTATGATTAATGAATTTTATAGAATTTTAAGAAAATTGTGATTATTTTTAATTTTGAAAATCGAGCACAAAAAAATATAAATATAGTTAAATGGAACACCCGAGATGGAATTCGCAGCTAGTTTCTTAATATGTGATCATTTTGTAGGGGGCAATCATTGTGCCCATTACACTAAAAGGATATGGTTTTTTTTTTCTTTTTACTCGGTGACCCAAGTAGACTATAAGAAATATTACAAATATGAAGTGCAAACCTTTACTGTAATGCAGGTACTTTACTGTGTGTTGATATTAGGTAGTACCTGATATTTTAAACTTTTGCAGTAAGAAAGTAACTTTTGGACACATGTTTGGCAGGAGAGATTCGAAGATCTAAACTAAAATCTAAATCTGAAGAATTTATACAAAAAATCGAAGTTGTAATAAAAACTGTAAATTCTGTAAAACCCTAAACTAGCGTGAGATCGAAGGTCACCACAAATACCTTCTGAAAAGGTGTAATCAGTATTAAATATTATTAAGCATAAATTTTTGATCGAAATTCAGAAATAAATATTACAGTAAAATATATAAAGAGAGATAACAACAATTTTGTAATGTATTATAAAAAGAAACGTGGTTAGGGGTATTGGAGCCAGGTTCTAATCTAGAAATTCGATTTCTTCATTTTACTCAACAAATATTAAATTTTGAATTTTTTCCTTCTGTACAATTAATTAATTTTCAACTACAATTATGCGTACAGAGCGAGAAAATATTTAATTGAAACATTTTCTAAGTAAAATGAAAATATTTAGTTTTGAAGTTAGATTTGGAATTCTTCGTCTTGTGAAAAAAATATCAAAATAAAATATTTTTTCTCTCAGCGTGCACTATTATACTTGAAAAAAGATTAGCGGTACAGAGCGAAGAAATATTTATCTATAATTTTCGTTGAGTAAAATGGAGAATAGAATTTGGAGCATAACACTTGGTAGTCCAAGGCCCTTAGACCATAAAAGAAATTTTTAAATCTTAACTTTATAGCAAAAACTGTTTGAACATAAAATTATCCCTCGTAAGATGAATTTGTTGGCCCTTAAAAGGGCCGATGTGAAAAAGTTTGTGTTGGGATAGAAATTTACTTCTTGAGTGTAGTTTTCTTAACCGGAGATTTCTTGGCTTTGGGAGCTTTAGGCTTGGAAGTTGGAGCCTTGGTATTTTTCTTGGCGATGGTAGGTTTCTTAGCAGCCGCTTTTGGCTTTGCAGCAGCCTTAGTTTTCGGAGCAGCAGCTTTCTTAACTTTGGGAGCAGCAGCTTTCTTAGTTTTGGGAGCTGCAGCAGCTTTAGGTTTGGCAGCCTTAACAGCAACCTTGGCCTTGGGTGCCTTTGCCTTTGGCGCCTTTGGTTTGCCTTCGGCGGCGACTTTCTTCGTCACTGGCAATTTGAAGGATCCAGCAGCTCCTGATCCCTTGGTCTGCACCAAAGCACCGCTAGCGACGGCAGATTTCAAATATTTCTTGATGAAATGAGCCTGAGTTTTGGGATCAACAAGATACTTGGCAGCAATAAATTTTTTGATCGCCTGGAGAGAAGATCCATTGCGTTCCTTCAGTTCCTTAACGGCTGCAAGAACCATCTGGGATGTTGGTGGATGAGCAGCTTTAGCGGTTTTAGGCTTGGCTGCTGCTGTCTTAGCCGGAGCTGCCTTCTTCACTGGCGTAGCAGGGGCAGGGGCAGGTGCTGTAGCAACTTCTTCAACCATGTTGATGAGAGAATTGAGTATTCGTGAGAAAATTGAAAATCGAATACGACGTGAGCTTTGAGAAGAAACTGGTCAATATGAGTATAATTTTTACTTTGGCGCTCTTTTATCCCCTTTGACGAGGTAGCTTGTGGCCAATGAGAGAGAAGGGCAGAGGGATTGGTTAGACCTAGAAAAGTGGGGGGTTAAACGATCTGGAAAATAGCTATAGCAGCCGTAGCACCTGGAACAGGTATAGCATGTGTTATGGAAGCCTAACTTTCTCCCTCATGGTTTTCGGACAAAACCGAGGGAAATATACCTTGATAGTATCTTATTCGAAAACAAACAGCATTGTTTAAAATAATTAATTGAATTATGATTAATTTAGTTAATTATTATCTAAATTGAATAAATTTCGTTTAAATACCCAAACAATAATTAATATTATATAGACTTTAAGGGATGACTACCTAGGCGAGTTGAACTAGACTTCGATCTCTTGAATTCTTTTGTATTGAGATGAAGATATTATATCTTGCGACGAAAATTTTACGTCTTGAAGCATTAAATGGTTTTAAAAGGGCTGACATCATAGCTCCGTCAGTAAAAAGGAGAAATCTTTTTTATCGACCTTTAGCGATATGAATATTTATACTAAATAATTTATGTATATTTAAAGAATATTTACCCTAAATAAATTTATACTAAATAACTAATTAGTCTACTGCTTAGTATTAGAATTGTAACCTTTAGAAAAAAATTCGAAGAAGGTGTATAGTTGGCTTTTTCGCCCCACAACCTATTTATTAGATTTTGTTAAACCATTCTGAATTTCGCTAGGGCGGTAGGGCTACCATAGCTTCTCGGGAGGCGGGAGATCCAAACCGCCCTGAGGCTTCTGCTTTCTGATGAACTCCCTAAACCCGCTGTCTCTGAAGGTAATAAGGCTGTCACCTCGCCTTTGCAAGCCTTACATACCTATATACATAGTAACGTGTATTATACACAATATAGCTATACTTCATAGATTCAACTGAAATACATAAAATAAAAGCATGTTTTCATCTGTTTTATACATACACATTGCAAAATCTTATACATATCTTACTGTTTTCATAAATTGCAATTAAATAGGCCCCCTCAAAATATTGATACTTATATGTTTAGAACTCAAATATATTCCTCGTAAAAAAATTTGGTGGTCCTGAAAAGGACCGATTGTTTGTATAGTTCAGCAAAAAAGCAAATTAAGCTCTCTCTCCTCGGATACGACGGGCCAACTGGATGTCCTTTGGCATGATGGTGACACGCTTAGCATGGATAGCGCACAAGTTGGTATCTTCAAAGAGTCCAACCAAGTAAGCTTCGCTGGCTTCCTGAAGAGCCATGACAGCAGAGCTCTGGAAACGAAGGTCAGTCTTGAAATCCTGAGCGATTTCACGGACGAGACGTTGGAAGGGGAGCTTGCGGATCAAAAGCTCAGTGCTCTTCTGGTAACGACGAATTTCACGAAGAGCAACGGTTCCAGGCCTATATCTGTGAGGCTTCTTCACTCCTCCAGTTGCAGGCGCACTCTTACGAGCGGCTTTGGTGGCCAACTGCTTCCTGGGGGCCTTTCCTCCAGTAGATTTACGAGCGGTTTGCTT
>UCOH01012436.1:5278-42439 GCA_900474275.1 Synergus japonicus | reverse complement strand
GTTTAGGCACGATGTTAAAGCCAAATAAATAGTATTCTCTACAGTATTTTTTTCTTCCGATTAGATATGTGATATCTAGAAGTATTATTTAAGCAAATATAAAGATTTATGTCAAACTACCATGTAAGTCCGCACATTGTTTTGCGTTTGTACTCGTTCTATTTAATGTTAGTTTTAAGCATATGTTTAAAATTCCGTTCAAATGTCATTCTCACTCGGGGGGGAGTATGTAGGGTCTTAGCGTTTCGCAGGGTCTTAGCGCCCCGACTGAACTATTTTATTGAGCGAGAGACTAGCGAGTTTCCTTTCTAGTTTTTACGAGTATTATGGCGGAATGAGTGAGAGGGAATGCTCTCTCGACTCCTTCTTGAGGTAGCCATGTTTGCAAGAGCATGTGCGTAAGTACGTGCAATGTACTATTCTTCAATAAAGTTATTTTTAGTTGTTCAATCATTAACCACGTGTTATTACTACTGATTAATGTGGAGTAGGCCACAAGACATGTATAATTATTAATTTATACATGAACAAAACCTACAATACCATTACCCCTACGTATAGGCAACCCGATTCACGGTTACCGATGACTGCTGTATGGTTGGAGCGCCTGGGCGCAGGCAACCAATCTTACGCCGTTATCGAGACACGGCAGATGGACCATTGAACCGAAATATCGATCGGTGCGTAGTACCGCTAATTCAAGCTAGGCGTGTAGCCTTTGCGCTTTCCCACTAACGAAATGAAATATTATGGGGATAAAAGACCGGCGTTTGGCCACAGCAAATGGTCCATCGACGGATCATAGACAGTGATCGCATATTTGAAACGCCGACCGACGCGCGAAACTGAACCTCTATGTCCGTGTGACTAAGAGATGGAGACCGACTTACTATGCGCGTGCAACCAAGTTCTCCTCCATTCTCATTTCTCCTCTTTCGAATTCGAATACTGGAAGATTATCGAGGGTGGAGATTTTGCTCCAAAAACTTTGGAAAACTCTGCAGGTAGTCTTCGTTTTCTCGAACCATGATCTATCTCTTGCACGATTCTTAGTTTATGCGAAAATTTTGATTTTATGCTTTTTCACATGCAGAATATTAATATATATTATAAATATAAATAAATAAATATATATATATTTATTTACTTTTATAATTATAATTTATTTATATTTATAATTACAACAATTAAAAATAGAATGAATTGAAAATTTTTAAAAATAAATTGAACATTTTTTAAAATCTTTCAGTTCATAAACCATTTCTTACAAAATCATGAAATTTTCAGGTAATGAAAAGGATTACGTAAATTTTGCATATAGCCTTTAATTTAAAAAATTATTATTTTTTTTTAATATAAGATATACGCAAAGGTTTTAAATAAATAGCATTCATGGAAACTGAGGCATCTTTATATATCCTCCGACAATATTTTTATTCTTTCTTTTATCCTCTTACAATACAGTTGTATGTTTTACCGTTTTATATTTTTTATGTTTGAGCTTATTATAAATTCCTACAGTATATTATTTTTAATGCAAATGATGAATTAATATTTAAAAGCTGTTTGTAGTTTAAAATACCGTCAGTTAAAAAATTCGTTTATTTAAACGTTTACATCTTATAAAAGGTTATTTTGTAAATAACCTTCTTGAAAATATTCACAAAATGGTGACAAAGTTGTGAATGTTTAAGTGCACGAATTTCTTAATTGATCGTATTTTAAACTACAAACAGCTTTTAAATATTGATTCATCATTTGCATTAAAAATAATATACTGTAGGAATTTATAATAAGCTCAAACTTAAAAAACCTACAACATTGTAATTGTAAGAGGATAAAACAAAAAATAAAAATATTGTCGGAGGATATATAAAGATGCCTCAATTTCCATAAATGCTATTTATTTAAAACAATTGTATATTTCTTATACTAAAAAAATATAATAATTTTTTTAATTAAAGGCTATATGCAAAATTTACGTAATCGTTTTCATTACTTGAAAATTTCATTACTTTATAAGAAATGGTTTATGAATTTGAAGATGTTTGAAAATATTAAATTTATTCTACTCCAGTTGTTAAAAATTTTGTATATCACGGCGAAATAAAAAATAGGAGACTATTTGTTTAAATAATATAAAAAACGAAAAAAAAATAGTTGAGGTGATTCTATTTTTAATTGTTGTAATTATAAATATAATTATAATTTATTTATATACATATGTATATATAAATAAATTATATATAAATATAAATAAATAAATATATATTAATATTCTGCATCTGAAAAAGTATAAAATCAAAATTGTCGCATAAATTAAGAATCGTGCGAATCATTGAATTTGACAGTTTTTTCCAAATAAAAATTTCCCTCTAAGTACGTTTGAAGAGATAGATCACGGTTTGAGATAACGAAGACCGCCTGCAGAGTTTTCCGCAGCTTTCGGATCGAAATCGTGCACCTTCGACAATCTTCGAGTCGGTCTCCTACTGTTAGTCACACGAACATAGAGGTTCAGTTGTGTGCGTCGGTCGGCGTTTGAAATATGCGATCACTGATCACAGAGCCAGAAGCTCCAAACGGTGAAGCGGTTCGAGCCTTTTGCCATCCAGTATTAACGCAGTCATCGCAGCGATAGCAGCTCTGCAGTCCTGCACGCTGTTCCAAGCTGGGGTTTTTCGAAAAAGTTATATTTTGCTGCTGGTCTTCTATTTAAATTCTCACTTTTTATTTGTTCTTTTCTCGTGCACTGGTTCTTCGTGTACGCAGTTCCTAGCTGCGGAGACCTGGTGGCGGGCTTGCATTTTGAGGGTAATTATCGATTCCTCATGTACGCAGTACCTAGCTGTGGGGAATAGATAATATTTCGTAATTTTTTGTACTACTCGTGTTTCGTAACATAACCTATCAATCCTCCATGTGCACAGTTCAAACTGGGGAATTCATTATTAGCGATTCTCCATGTACGCAGTTCCTAGCTGTGGGGAATCGGTAATGTTTCCATAAAGGGAAACTTTCAGTAATCTTACGGGACTTCTTTGTACGCTGCTCTAAGCTGAGGAAGATTACGTCTTTTTTGAAACATGACAGATTAACTTCACGTATTAACACGAGTATTAGAATTGTTTAAATAATTGCGATTGAACAACTTAGGCCGTGATTGTAAAATGGGTTTTTGAAAATTTGTCTCGTCGCGCTTACGTAATTTAAATAAAATTGAACTTTGCATTTCTTCTCGCGTCACGGAAATACTTATAAATTTGCGTGCCTCTCGCATAATTGGGAAACAGTTTGTAAAATTCTAAGTAAAAATTTAATGTTATATAATAAAGAACAATACCTCTCTGAACTCAGATGGGGCTGCGAGAGAGCTTTGTTTTTTCATGTCATTACGCGTAGCATGTTATTACTAATGAACAATTCGATTCATTTGAACTTTCGTATTTGATCGGAGTAACCGAGTTTATACTTTGAAATTATCAGCCAATGCAAGGCACATTTATTAACTTGAGAAACTTGTTAAATTTATTTGTTTATTGAGAATTTTGTTCGTTCTTTGCACAATGAACTAATTAGTTTATATCGAGTCTTACAACAAATCACTTATCTTAGAACTATATCGAGTCATTCCGTGCATAGACGAATATAATTCTCTCATCTCTTGATTATTTAAATTCTTGATTGAATAAATGTTTTCTTATTGTTATTGTTAATTCTTGGCCTTAATAATTTGCCTCCCGCGAAGAACTTTCCCACGATGTTTACAGGTTCTTAGCCTATGAGAGGGCATAAGTTTTCCAGGTCAGAAATATCAAAGTTGTTAGCCTAGGAAATAATAGTGTTAGGTAGATGAGACATTGTACTTGAATATTTTTGAAAATATTTCAAAATTGTAGAAATTACGCCACTTTTAATTTTTTTGATGAATTTTTTTGAAAATACTGCAGCTCATATATTTTCTAATCGAGTTTAATAAATTTATAGGTCTTTTGTAGAATTTAGTGCACTTTTTTTTGTAAAAATTTATAAAAGAAAAATTCAAACTTTCATGTAAAAAAATGCAAAACAATATTTGATTTTGATTCTTCATTTCGAGCCTACCAGGTCACTAAATATTTTTTTTTATATGAAATCGTATGAAATTTATATATTTATACCATGACTCTGCCAGTCATTCGCTGTTATAATCCTCTTAACAAAAAAGGTCATTGGATAAAATGTGGTAAAGTAAAAGTTCGCCGAGTTATAAAATATATTTGCATTAAGAACAAATTAGCAAATGTATTTCCCTACACTTTCTGCACATAATTTGTTCTTAGTACAAATAAATTTTGTAATATATATTTACATCATGACTCTGCCAGTCATTCACCGAGTTACAAGATTTATTTGTACTAAGAACAAATTATGTGCAGAAAGTGTAGGGAAATACAACGAATGACTGGCAGAGTCATGGTATAAATATAAATTTCATACGATTTCATATTAAAAAAATATTTAGTGACCTGTTAGGCTCTATCACGATAAACTGAAAAAACTAAGCAAAAAAAACGACAATAACATAAACATCTATGATTAAATTTGCTTTAAGCATCTTAAATCGGCTGTTGCACGGGATAGTGGACATGCACGCTACAGCTTAAAAGTGCATATAACTCGGCAACCAGAAGAGGCTACAAAGTGTTTTTTTTTTTTAAATAAAAGATAAAATCATAAGGTATAATTTGTATGAGAAAAGGTACAAAAAAAACACGAGCTCGAAATGAAAAATCAAATATTGCTTTGTATTTTTTTAAATGAAATTTTGAATTTTTCTTTTCTAAATTTTTACAGAAAAAAAGTGCACTAAATTCTACAAAAGACCTATAAATTTTGTTAAAATCGATTAGAAAATGTATTTTTTAAAAAATTAATGAAAAAAATTCAAAGTGACGTAATTCCTACAATTTGGAAATATTTTCAAAAATATTTTAGTACAATGTCTCACCTACCTAACACTATGATTTCCCCTAGTTTAAAGAAAATCGACATATGGCTAACAACTTTGATATTTCTGACCTGGAATCTCTCATATACTTAATAAACACTTCAACAATGAAAGTAGTACTTATGAACAAATAAGAAGACTATATGTATGAAAGTTTCTTATAAGCTTTCCTTGAATTTTCGTTTTTTATTTTTTTTTTCCAAAAGCGTTGATTCAAAATGCGTGTTGACTTGATACAAACTGAAATAGTCACTAAAGAATGTAATTACGGCCATTACGAAGAGATCGCACCACAAAATACAATTTTATTGACGCGAACCCTTGTGCCCCGCCGGTCCTCTGTGCTCTGCTCTCCCCTACCCTACTTCTGAAAAAATCGCATTTTATTTATTAAAAATGCGTATGGAAAAATGGTGACCTGATCTCCCCTAGTTGTCAAAACACATTGTGCCAGGAAAACTTTAGAACAAAATGAGGATTGGGAATGGGTCGTCGTTCAAATTGCTTTTGAGTGTATATTAAATAAAATCTTTATTGTTTAAAATTTTTTTTATTTATTATTGCTTCCGCATATGGAAAGCTTTGTTTTCGATACATTTTCTAATTTTTTTAAAATCGTTTAATTAAACTTTCCTCACGTGAATGAGAAAATTATTTAAATGATTTAAAGCTGAATATGTGTCACAAATTCAATTAAGGGCATATATTATTTATCCGATCCCTAACTTACCGCCAATTTTGTCTCTGCAACATTACTTCTAAATTTATTGAGATATCAAATTGAAAATTTCTGTAATTAAAGTTAGAGCATTAAGGTACGTTTATCTAGTCCTAAATATTTACATTAAAAAAATTTCTTTAAACAATTTTTTTTTATTTTTATAAAAACTTAAGGCCAGGTAAACATACCTTAGCAAATTTTCTTTAATTATAGAAATTTTTAATTTGATAGCTCAATAAATTTAGAAGTAACATTGCAGACAATAAAATGTCGGCAAGGTAGTGATCGGATTATAATACATTGCCTTAATTCGGGGTGCTTTTTGGTATGAGTCACTTCGTCTCTAAAAATTAATTTTTATTTTCAGGTCGATTGCCCTTTTATAGTATGTATGACGTATGCTTTTCACACACCCGATAAGCTATGCTTTATTTTGGACCTTATGAACGGCGGTGATCTACATTACCATCTCAGTCAACATGGTGTATTTAACGAACTAGAAATGAAATTCTACGCAGCTGAAGTAATTTTGGGCCTTGAGCACATGCACCGTAGGTATATCGTCTACCGAGATCTTAAGCCTGCAAATATTCTTCTTGACGAACACGGGCATGTCAGAATATCGGACTTAGGATTGGCCTGTGATTTTTCAAAAAAAAAACCACATGCCAGTGTGTAAGTAAATTGTAAACGATGTAATATAAAAATCTGTTTTTGTTCAATACATAATTTAATCTACTATCAAATATGTTGTAGTGGTACACACGGATACATGGCACCGGAAGTACTATCAAAGGGTACGGCGTATGATTCCAGTGCTGATTGGTTTTCTTTCGGATGTATGTTATACAAACTTTTAAAAGGTCATAGTCCATTTAGACAACATAAAACCAAGGATAAACACGAGATAGACAGAATGACCCTTACTATGGTTAGTGTACAAGCTGTAGTTTGTACTTTTTAGAAAGCATGCCAAAAATTTTCATTGCCTATTATATGTGAACATATTGAGATAGGTGTTATTTTATTTGACAGTGGTCGTAATTATTTAACCGCCCAATGTCAAATGTTATTATTTTATACCCTTCCCCTGGCGCGGCCTGCGTTAATGGTTGCCGGGGCTTTCAGACAATGAAAGAATTATGATAATAATTAATAATTTAACGGGCGCCAGCTAGTCTGTCGAATACTGACTAGCAAGGATATGCTACTTTGTAACGGTAATCTCAACTTATAGGGACTCCTTTGTCTCTGAGTACCGTTCCAAAATCAGTCACCCAACTAAATTCCTGAAAATTAAAGATTTTATGCCAAGAGCGCCAGGTATTAATAATACCGCTGAAAACTCGAATTCCTGAAAATGAAATTTTACTCAAGCTAGCTCATCTAGGAGAGGGATATCGTGGGGACGCAAAACAACTCAGGCTGAAATTAATTTAAAATTACGAAACATATTTTATTAAGTAAAAAGAAAGACAATGTTTGGAAGAAATACAATCGGAAATTTTAAGAGAGAACAGCGTGTGAAGAGAATTAGTTTGAACTCTCAAACTAAGAGTTACGTAATCTCACAGATCAGTAGTGACGTCATACGACGCTACGCATAAAATGCTCGTTACGTAATCCAACATCTATCTGTTATAATCTCGAGTACAATTTACGTTATAGAATCTATAATAATCATAGACTAAATTCAATTTTAACAAGACAAAAGAAACAACTCAATTAGTGTTTTAAAGCAAAGCAAATAAATACTCTAAAGTAAAGAAAAAGGCTCTATGCCGAACAAATGGGCGTTGGCCATGTTATGTAACTCATTTAATAATCTACTATAAACTCTAAGTTTCTCAAAATCTGGAGAAATCCAAACGCTTAACGCCTACCTTATTCCTGCAGACCCAAGAATCCAATAGTGATAAAACTGGTGCAGGTTTAGGCACTTAAATTTCACTCAAACGAAAACTCGAAAAACTATTAACGTAATCGTGAGACAGCCAGAGAGAGACTGATTGCTCCGAAACTTTCGTCTGGGTGCGCAGTCGCTGTAGCACAAATATCGTAGCTCTGAGAGCTGCTGCCCTCTTTACGCATGGAAGTGGAGCTAGCGCTAACCATTATGGCTGCGTCCACTTATTTTGGCAGTTTGACAACAATATAAATTATAAATGCATGGGATTGCATCTACTTATTATTTTGGAGGATGAAACAGTATATTAGTGACTGACGCATCCCAGACAGCAATGTAAAACAATACCCAGTATAAATGTCATGGTTGGGTTCCTCAGAAATATGGTAAGCTGAAAACGGCAATATATCTCTTAACCTAAACTTATTCTAATATAACAGTATAAAATCTTTTCATTTCTCACACATTCATATCCACACTCATACTCTTACAGCTAATGGAGTTCCCACTGGCTGTTGTACTTCAGATTTCCCGAACAAAATCAATCTAGGAAAATGATGAATAATGTGGTGAAAATCCACCACGTTACAACTTTAAATTTACAATACTAAACAATAGCGAGGCTAGCAAACTAAAGCGGAGAGCTGAGAATAAATGGTAGGGGTGAGAATTGGACATACAGACGATGGAGATCTCCAGTTGATAACCGGCTAGGGATCTGCCATACCAACTCACATTCAAATTTGATAATATAAAGTAATTTAATTATTCCTGCCTTGACGTGGACGGAAACTATAAGAACTTATTAATTTACGGGAGAAATAACTTTCCCGTCACAATATATACGGATTAGTTTTATTTAGGAGCTGAATAAAATGTTTCTGAAAATATATTTGAAATATAAAATGCTAAGAAAGTACACAAAATCCATTCAAAATATTAAATAGAAAATTATTTTCTATTGAAAGATCTCCGAAGCCAATTACCACCGATAGGCAAGAGTTAAATCTTTGTTTTCAAAATATGATTAATCACTATAAGTAGCAATTACTTCTCGAAATATGCAAACAAGCTATGAATTTTTGTCCATTTCGTGCTAATATTAAATATTTGACATTTGATAATAACGGAGTAGAATTTATTCGTAGAGTAGAGTGGGATGAAATGCACATTTTTTACTATTGATCCCTGTAAAACTTGCAAATAAAAAAATTATTAAATAACTCAGGTACTATTGCAAACTTCACGTTTTTGGCGAAAACTTTTATTAGGAAACTATTTGTCTATAATATTTAGTATTAGAATTATAGCTTTTGGAAAAAAATTCAAAATGCAAAAGCCATTTTTTAAACATGAGATTCAAATGTTTATTACAAAAAATCGTATTTTATGATTAAATCGTCAATCATTCAGTATCAGAACAATATTGTGAATTTTTTACGACATTTCGTTTCTGACAGCTAATCTGACTTAGCCCTGTCTTTGGTTGGACAGATTTTTCCGGTCTCTTAGTAGCTGTTTTTATGGATGTTTTAGAAAGAGGTTTTACAGAAAATTTAATATATTTGGCTAAATATATTATGAGATATTTATATATTATTATTATAATGCCGACTTTTGGGCCCAGTAAAGTGCCATCGTTGGGCCGGACTCTGGCTTTTCACTTCCAAAATCGTTTCCCGGATTAATGCTGACTTTCGGTCTGGAAATAGGCCATTGCTATGCCAAGCATCGGCAGAAGCTTGGTAAATTTGAAATTCCAATGTACTTGCCAGTACTGGGACAACACTGGGCTGATTTGATCGGTGTTATTGCTTCAGTAACATTGGCCGACACTTGGTTACCAAAATTGATCCAGTATTGGACCGTGTAGTCAGTACCGGCAATTCGAACTTGGGGAGAGGACTCAACATTATAATAATGTCAAATCCATTGGCCGGTCAGGCTTACCACCTGAACTTATACGTACAAGAACAAACACTTTAAATAAATATAAAGAGACCAATAATTATAGATTTAGAGATTGTTCCTACGTTTGCAGATCACGGCGTAATCAGCGCCGTTGCAAGGGCAAGCAGGTCAGAGAACAAAAGCCGGTTAGGCCATGTGAGGTTGTCACGTGATTTCGTATGTATAAAAAAAAGAGCTATTTTTGAACATTTTTTTTGAGTATATCATGAAAGATATGGAAATAAATATTTGTAGGTATGATAGAATAAGTCTTAAACTACGTAAAAATTTTTTTTTTGATTAACTTAACTAGAGTAGCTTAAAAAAAAAATTAACATGGATAAGATTCAGTATGATAAATACTAGGTCTGTAACCTCTAATAATTAATATTTATGAAAAAATAACAAAATGGTGAACAAAAATCGAAAGAAAGAAAAAAAATTCAGTTTTTTCAGTGTTTTTTATTTAAACAATTAGCAAAAATGTTAAATTTTAACATATTAGAGGTTACAGACCTAGTTCAATATATGTAGAATGTGTGGTTTAATTTTCATAAAGATCGGTAGAATAGTTTTCATAAAATCCTTAGTACTATTTTAAAAACGCTGTTTTGAGGAAAAAAAAAACCATTTTTAATAATATAAAAATAATATAATATAAAAATAAATAAAAAACAATTTTTTACGTATTTTAAGACATGTTTTGTCATACCTAAAAATATTTATATCCATATCTTTCATTTCATACCCCAAAAAAATGTTGAAAAATAGCTTTTTTTTTAGCGTATAAAGTAGAAGAACCCCTTAAGTGCAAGTGCGTTTTCCTGATCGCATGACTCGAGAGCATACGTGACTTTCGAAACTCTTCGCGCGCAAGACTCGGGATCGTACTCTATTCTGATCTATTACAGAGGCGTAGATACAAATGGGGCATAATTTCTGAAGTGTACCCACCTCAATAATGAAATTTGTCCTATCGGGCTAAAAACTGGCCTAATTGTAGTCCTATTAGATACTACTTCTTACACTAAAAATTAATTCATTTGATTAATTATTTATCAAAATGGAAGGGGTACTCAAAAATAAATTTAACTTTTAATCCAATTTCAACACTTTTTTTTCAAAATAGTTTTAAAAGAAAACTGAGTTCCTTTCCTATAAGACCCCTAATTTTCAATGTGGCAAATTAATTTGTCTTTGTGTAATAGAACAATACGTAAACAAGATTGCTCTTTAGTGTCAGTTTTTTAAGTTAAGTAATATTATATGCTAATATTATATGTCTTTCTGTTCGATATTTTGGCAATAGTGTGAACAATTTTTTCTGCAAGCCTCTTTTGCGATTTCTGTTTTTTGTCATTCGAGAAGATGTCGTATTTCTCAGAGGACGAAAATTTCTTGAGTCTGGCTTTCAGTATCTCGGTGGCTGAGGCATGATTTACTTTGCTGCTACAAACAATTTCGATTTCGATTTAGAAAGCACGGGGAGTGAGTATGTGATGTTTTGGAGAACATTGTATGCTTGAACGTGCTGCTTGTATCTTTATATTCGCTTATATACCATCACATGTACCATTCTTCTCAAAACGTCCCTTCTGAGCTGAGATTTTAGTTGCTTGAAGACCATCGTTGTGGAAACAGTTTGTACGTTATAGTTTCTTTGGTAACTTGAAAGAAGTTCTCATACATTTTTTATTTTGTGATACATTTGTTATTTTTGATACATTAGTTATATACTGTGTGATGTTGCAGATTTCTGCAAATCACAACATTTTCTAAAATTAAAATGTTATCGAAATAAAGACTTGAGTGCTCTCATTTTGAGTACAATTCGCCACTCCTAACTGTTTTAATTTTATTTTTATCTATTCTATTGTTTATTTTATTTTATAATTTGAATTTGGAATCTTATTTTATTTTTGTTTGTTATTAAGATAATTTTAAGGTTGATTTATTTTATTTTTTTTGTAAATTTCCGAGCTTTTGCGGTCACGAGTGAGCAGCTACAGACATATAAACCACCTACGCATCCACTGATTCGATTTCATCATTCGCAACATTACCTTCACGAATTATTCGCCACAGCTACTGTCCTTGGGCCTTGTTCAAATATCATCTCTCCACCATCCCTCTTAAGGTCCAAGACAGAACTATAAAATCTGTTAATAATGGATAGAAGGAATGGTGTTGGTCATCTTTTTGTCTTGTCACATTCCTGGTAAATTTTGACCGAGGCTATTACTTTATAATTTTAAATAAGAATTAGTAATTTCGCCTAATTATTTCTATTACAGATACCTGTAATTATCTCTTATCTCCTTGTCTATTATTAGACGTTTACTGGCTTTTAAATGCTATTTATCTCTCTCTCTCTCTCTCTCTCTAAATTATTTATAACATAGAAGGATGAAACTATCATTATTAGTTCTCCATATTCTTGTTCTCCTCATATCTGAAAGCATCAAAGGTTCTTACATCTCACCCCCTCTTGTATAAAGGAGTTCAGAACCTCTCTGTCTTATAACAACGGCTGATAAGGAATAGGAAAAGAAGAAGAAAGGACATCGAACTGACGAATTGTAAGCGGACCTCATCGGCTATTACTCTCACGACCATGCGAAATTACGAAATTAGACTTACGCGCATTAGCCCTTCCCCCCCAATTTCTAATTTCTTCAGGTTAACGAGCTTCCTTGAAAACTTGATTCGATCTTTTTAATTTTTGAACTCGTAGTGAAATCACGTGTCAAGTCTCTACGCAATTATATATAATAATTAAAAGTGCATATTTAAGTGTCTCTCTTCCAATTCAAAGGTAGGATTCGATTTATCCTAATGATTTAGCCAAGTTATTTCGTTTTATATTATTGATTTTAATATTATTTTTTAATTCATGGCTGAATCATCGTATTTTTTAATATTTTATTGAAGTTTTCTGATATTTTCTTGTTTTTATTGAATTTTACTGTATTTTATCGTTGATTTATTATGTATTTGTAATTTGTTTTAACGATCCAGAGTGCCAAACAACCTTTAAGCCAAACCGTTTCAAATCTTTCTTTTAATTTTAAATGATTTATCTTTTATTATGTTTAATTTAAATTATTTTTACCCCTTTTCTAACTGTTTAATGAGAACCCAAACCTCTTTTTAATTAATGAGAACCTCAATTATCCCATTGACGAGAACCCAAAACCCCTTAATTTTATTATATGTTTCCCCACTTTTGTTCCCTTTTTACCTGTAATATTTTATATAACTTTTATGTCCTATTTTATATAATTTTTGTGTAATATCTTATACAATTATTGATTTCAACGTATTTTATTTTAAATCCTGTTTGTCCATTGATTCTCATTTCGTAAACATTTAATTTTAATTTCAACTTTTATTTGTATTCTTATGTTTCGAATTAAATCGTTGTTATTTCTATCTCATGCCCGAATATTCTTATTCAAATGAATAAATCCTGTTAAATTCTTTTAAACAAATATGAGTCTTATAATTCCCGAACCACCCCTCTCTACTAATTATATTCTGAGCTAGTAATAAATTTGCTTTCGTTTAATTGCTTCCTCATAGAGGAAGCTTTGTAGTGGTGACAAAATCCAGTTTCCTAAAAAAGATTTTTTGGAATATATTTCAAGGCCAATATATCTAATATGATGATCTGAAAAAATGTCACGATCCAGCAATTTCTTGAAAACGCGTCGATATAAATTGATGAAATTTTGCACAGTTATTCTACTATATACCTAGTTGAATTTCTTACAGTGGTTTAACAAAATATTTAATTTCAAAAGTTTTATGTACTTTTATAATTTTTGTAAAATTCATTTTTCCACTATAACTTCTTAAATATTGAAAATTTAAAGCTGGTGTACGAGAAATGAAGATTCCTTTCATCGAGACGAATCGATTGACCTATATGATTAATGCATTTCATTAAAAAATAAGGAAGTTATGTTTATTTATAAATTTGAAAGTTAATTTTTCGCTGTATGTTTTTAAATAATCAAAATCTTGAGTTGACGTAAGGAAAATGAATATTCTTCATGTGGAGACGAATCGATTGACCTGTATAATGAATGCATTTAATTGTGAAATAAGAAAGTTATGGTTAATTGTATTTTTAAAAAACTAATTTTTCGACTATAATTTCTGCAATAATTAAAATTTAAAGCTGATGTAAACAAATGAAGATTCTTTGTGTCTAAACGATGTATGTCAATATTAAAAATTATTATTTAAAATTTTTTTAAAATGTTAAAAAAATATATAAACTTCTTATTGCTTCCTCTATGAGGAAGCAAAGTGCTCATTGAATGAGTACAAAAGTTGGTACAACTTTACAGCTAGTTTTAGCTTGTCTTTATCAGCAATATTTTTATTTATTGAATTTTATTATTTTAACATTAATTTTATATCCTATGCCTTTTATATTGGGTTAATATCTTTTATGATCGATTTAATTGTTCTCTTAATAGTTAATTTGGTTATAATTTTGCGAGGTTATCTTTTATCTTTACCTTTCTCGCACATTTTAACTAAATTGATTTTATTGATCTTTATATATTTTATTGATTTTTATTGATCTATTGATTTATTTGTTTAATTTTACCTTTGTCCCAAGAAAGGACTGGTGCCCAGAATTTCCTTATTTTTTGTATGACTTATCTAATTTTTTATTTGTCTTAGTTGTTTTTGGGCCAATTGTGCGTCGCTTTTGGAGACCTTGGTTCCATTTACTGAAACCTAAAAAAGTGCGCGTCACAATTGATTCTGAAACAGTTGTATAAAAACCTAAACTCGGCGCGGCCAGGGTCATTGGCTGCCGAGGCTCAAGATAACAATTAAAGTTTATCTAAAATACCCGGGCGCCAGCTAGTTATATTCAAAAAAAAAATACAATTTAAAGATTCAGGAAGAACAAGCGATATTTATTTGAAACTAAGTTGGCTAGCAACGCGGCGAGAAAGTAGACAAAAACTTGGGCAGACCGTAACACTCAAAATGATGGTTTCCACCACATTTATTACACTTAGAAAAATTAATACTTACAGTTTACGTTGTCGACTCTCTCCAAAAGATAAAGTTTTTAATATTTTTATATGATAATTGGAGGAGCTATGCTTCAATCTGTTTTAAAGAGTATACGGTCTTTTAAACTTTTCCGATTCGTTATGAAAAAAAGTTATTACGTGGGCTGTTTGATAAGTCAGTGACTTTTTGAATAAAAGATATTTTTCTCGGCAAATAATCGTCTTATTTCTCAACATAATCTCCTTGTAGTTCGATACATTTAGTTCAGCAACTTTCCAATTTTTTTATTCCTTCCAAATAATAAGTTTTCTCAAGACCTTCAAAATAGGCGTTTGTTTCGGTGATGACCTTTTCATTCGACCTAAATCACAATATGCTGGTTGAGGTAGTGGTTCGTAGTCCAATTGAGAGAATTTTGCTATCGTGACTAAACACGTGTGCACTCGTACATTGTCCTGATGGAACAGTACTTTTTTCGGTGACAAATGCGGTCGTTTTAGCATCAAATCTTTATCGAATCTGTCCAAAAGCTTTTGAATAATATTGGCCCTTGATCGTTTTACCCTTCTGAAGGTAATCGATGTGAATGATATCGCGCGCATCCCAAAAAACTATGGTCATGATCTTGTTGGTCGATAGATCCGCCTTGGCCTTCTTTGGTGCAATTTCACCCGAAGCAACCAATTGTTTTGATTGTTCGTTGGTCTCTGGTGTTGTAATGGATCCATGTTTTGCCCGCGATTACGAAATGGCGCAAACATTCGTTCGCATTGCTGCTTAACATCGACAAACACTCTTTTGAAGTGATAATTGCTTATGGTCGAGTGTGAGCAATCGCGGCACCCATCTCGCGGATAGTTTTCTCATGTCTAAATATTAATGTAAATGTGATATTTTCACTCAGATGAGGTGCCTACAGCCTGAGCCACCTCACGCCCTTTCGTTCTCCTATCGTCCAATATCATTCCATGGATTTTGTCGACGATTTCTCGTGTGATGACCTCTTTTAGGCGACCTGAACTTTCGGCGTCACTTGTGCTGATACAATGACAATGGAACTCAGTACTTCTTGACCATTGAAATTGATTGTGCAGAGTGCTCAGAGTTATCAAGCCTTTCCTTGGTTTCAGTGATGGTTTTTTTACGCAAAAAATAATGCTTAATCCGAACACGAAATTCACTTTTTACTATTTTTTTTTTAATTCATGAGGTTGTGTGCTTTCAATGGCTGTAAAATACAAACTAAATTACCCAAGTTACTCAAGATTACCCGTTAATTGTACATTAGCCGGATTGAACATTTCATTTTCTAACACATCCCCCACCAATGGTCTTTTTCAAATTTTGTAGACTCCGTCGTTTTAGTTTAGAAGCGCGAGCACCAGTGATAAGAGTTATACAGTATTCGTCATGTAGCTTTAACATTTGTCATTAGATTTTGCACTAGTATTTTGATCCAAGCTAGTGTTCAATTTACGGGAGTCGACTGTAGTCTATTCATTGGTGGTATAGACGGGAACAGTGTTGCATTTAAAGTTACTGCACGGAAAATTCAAAAAGTCACTGACTTATCAAACAGCCCTTGTAATTTTTTTGCCAAGCAGTATCAAAATAATGTTATGCAACTTTCCTACGCTTCGTTTATTGAGGGAATTTTGAGTAAGCATAGACTTTCAGCGGAAGAAATAAGGAAAGTATTTTCACCTCTCATCAAATAATACTTTCCAAAAAAATTCATTATACCTTAAGAAACATTTCTTCCACTGGATATTTGTGCTTACTCAAAATTCCCTCTATAAACAAAGCGTTTAAAAGTAGCGTAACGTTACTTCGATACTACTTATCAAAAAAATTAATAACTTTTTTTCATAACGAATCGGAAAAAATTAAAAGAGCATATCACATTCAAAACAGATTGAAGCATAACTCCTCCAATTGTCATATAGAAATACGAAACAAAAAATAATATATGTACCTAAAATCAGCTAAAACAACTCAGCCCACTTGAGGGTGTCGTCTCATGTGAGTGGTCAAAAAATTAATTTTTTTTGCACAAATCGCTTCCTAAAGACATCTAGAATGTGTGTGTGAAAGGATTGTCAGCAATTCGAATTCGTTAAAAAGTGGCAGACATAGATAGTAGCAAATTCATTCCACGGATGCGCTCGCACTGGTACGCTTATTATATTTAAGTTTTGTCTTTGCATTTAACTGCGCTGTTCCGTGCTATAAAAATGGGTAACAAAAAAGCAAAATCTACGAAGCAGATGAAGGCGTCTTATATGGACCGGGCATAGCAGACTGATGGTAAATTAAGAGACTTTTATTTCATTCATACCCAAACTTTCAAACGCGTTTTTCTCAAATCGTCATTTGTCACAACGTTCAACACTATATCTCAAAACTTAATTGACCGATTGGGATCAAATGTTTATGTAGGATTAATAGATGTAACCTACGGATATGACGTTAAGCCATCTATAAGTTCTCTCTTCTATGTTTCGTCCCAGGTCCGTTCACAGGACTCATCAGTAAGGCAGTGTGAACGGACCTTACCTTAGACACAGGGAAGGAGATTTTCTCAGATGCCGGAAATCGAACACGGGCCGTCTAGCTTCTCAGCGTAGAATATTGTCGCTGAGCCATGCTGTAGAGACGATGGTAATGGTAGGGGGAACATAGCCATTATGCCGGCTGGCTAGTCCCCACATTTATGGTATACTCAGGACATCTATAGTTTTAGCTTGAATCAGACTCATTGTGATATCCATATTTATTTTTTTTTTAATTAAAAAAATAACAATTGGTAAAACCATGTTTTTCAGGTTCAGGGGATCACAAAACGTGATGATTTAACAAAAATGAGGGGTTTTTATGATTGACAGTTCACAAAAAAAATATTCAAAATTTTGACTCTATTCTGGTTCCGGCTATAACCGATTAAAACAAGTGGTGAGTTTTTAATTTCAGATCAATAGAACAGCTGGAATCGTGTTGACCATTCCCCAATTTTTTTTGACACGGATGCCAATCCAGATGTTTACAGTTGATTTAACTGTAGATTTTAACGTAAAAAATTTTACAATGACCGTTGAATAGTTCGTAAATACATAAAAAAATCAGACAATTTGGCCTGTATTATTCGTCACAAAAAATTCATAAAAAAGTGTAAGAAAAATGCTTGTCACATGAGACAACCCTCTTAACATTAGCGTAGGAAATCAAAAATAAAACGGAATCATATTATAAGTCGGCGCTAAGTCGAATTCTTAGGAGCTCACGAAAACTATAAAACAAGCCAAAACAGTGGAAAAAATAAGCAAAATGAAAATAACAAAATAACAAATAAGCGAAATTACAAACTAACAGCTACCACTTGGAAAGCGGAAAACGACATTACAACCTTGGACTGGCCATCACAGTCCCCAAATGCAAATCCAATCAAGAATGTCTGGAGCATTTTGAATAGGAAGCTTGTTGGTAAGCGTGCACTCATTCTAAAACAGCAGTCGCAGAAAATTAAGAAGATATGGCTAGATTTACCAACGAACTGTTGGTGAACAGACTGTAACACATCTCGCGCTATGCATCCTCCTAGTCACCGGATGGCTTGTCCAACAATCGCAATTCCATCGGGCCAGAATCCTTTAACTCCTTCTCCGTTAAGTCACTGTCGCTTTTATTATCCAGGTCCATAGATTTGTCGACGTTTATTATTCCCTGTGAATTGGCATCTTCTTTGAATAGGAAAGGACTACGCTTTTCCTCATCAACGCCCTTAATTTCAGTAGTCTGAGGTGCAGTTACTGAGGGCTCTCGGCGTTTACCTGTTGCTTAGGACAACCTTTGTTGTAATGTCCGACCTGGTGACCAATGCACCAGACCACCTGCGACTCCAACGTGCAGTATCGCAACGTATATCCTAGCTTCCCGCAATTGAAACAGAATATTTTAGATCGATCATAAGAGGGTTTTGGCTATTCAGTCTTCGGTTGACCTTCAACCTTTGCAGCAGAAACAACTTTGCTGGTATCTGCGTCGTTCAATTTCCCCTAAAATCGATCCCAATTTCGATCAAGTCTTTGATGAGTCATCGACTTCGAAATCTTAGCTCCAAACTTTCTTTTAGTGTTCGCCGAGTCCGCAGCCCGCTCGTCCTCAGAGCACTCGTCGCTCGCGTCTGCATCATTTCAAATCAAACATTCATCGACCGGTTCAAACTATCCCTGAACGCAACTCAGGTCTGCCCGACCGTACCTCGATCGTGTCTTTTTCGAGTCGACCGTTCTCTGGTAGAGATAACTATGTTTCTTGACATAATGCAGAAATTCGATATAATACCTAAGAGAGAAATTCAATATTTCGAAAGTATGTCGCGGATTAAACTTCGAGAGAATTTGTTTCAGTTGTTCTCGGAACTGCGGCAGGTATTGCATGCGTTAAAAAATTAATCTGGCCCTGCACGCGAATTTCGTCAGAGATTCGTTCTTCTATAATTTCTTCACGTGAACCTCGAGAAGAAAATCGGCGTCCTCCACTTTCACACATGAGAAATCCTTCCATGTACGCCACGAATTCTTTTTCACCAATTACCACGCCCGGTAAGGTTCTTTGAAGGTCTTTGACAAGCACGCATTGCATAAATCTCGATTAATCTCGCTTGTGCTTAGATAATCCTTGAGAATCAGAAGGAAATATTCCGGATTTCGTTCGGTCTTTGGGAAATGAGTAATCGTAATGTTCGTAATCGTTTAGTGACGTTAAGTCAGGATGTACAAGAGTTTCCAGATACGTTCAGAGTAACTTTGTGGATAATATTGAAAAAAATCAATTTCGTGTTCAAAAAGTTAAACAAAAAACCAATATTATTGGAAAGTGCCAAAACAGCAGAAAGTCGAAGAGAATTCAATATTAAAGAGAAATTAATTGATCTATTTACTTTACTGGTGAAACATGGTGAGGTGCCAATCACACTCTTCAAAAAAGCTAGATCAAGTCTATTATGGAAGAATATTTTGATAATTTTGAATTATATCGCGCCGGAATCTACGGACTGCAAAAAATTGTAAATTTTCGTAGACAATTTGTAACTCTTTCAGGTGCTGGAAAAAGTATAATAATTTTACATATAGGAAATGAAAATGGTTTTATAGATTCTTGCATAAAATTTTTCATTGGTAACAAAGTATTAGCTGATTACCACAATGAAATGAATGCAAAACACTTTGAAGAATGGTTCCGATACGTTTTAACACGGCTACCAAAAAATTCTTTAATCATTCGTGATCAAGTACCTTACTGTACAATGCTTGACCCAAATTTAAAAAATGGAAGAAATGCAGGAAAGAAATGTGACTGAATTAATTGGCTTATCTTCAAGAAAGTTAATATTCCAGAAGATAAATCACTATAAGAAAAGCTCCCGTCGCCTCCAGTAGCTCACTGCGAATTGAAGCCATTAGAGCTTATCTGGGCCTATATAAAAAAAATGTGTTGCACAGAACAATAAAACATACAAAATTAACGACTTGTGTACTTCAATTGTATGAAGAAACCCTGGCAGATTTATCACCAACTCTATGTCAAAATTGTGATAGACATGCTCAAGCAATGGAAAAAAAAATATCGAGCAAAAGAAACCGAATTAGCCAAATTTATGTATCAACCCTTTTTATCAATCTTGGAGAAGATAGTGATAGCGAACATTATGGTGATAATGAAGATGATATAAGAATGGTCGACGATGTTTACGAAACATAAAAGAATTGTATGTAATGAAAAATGTAATATTACATTATGAATTCAGAAGAGTAGTTTTTATATTACGCAATAATACTATTGCAATATTTTTTTTCTGAAAAAGTGTTTCATAAAAATACATTTCAAACAAAATTTCGCATCTGACTAAATTTATTGTTTGGAAACTTTTTAATTTATATTGAATTTTTTATAAATAAAATATGATGCATTTAAAGCTTTCCATTTTCATCACCAAGAAGAACATTTTTCTACGTCTTTGGCATTTCTAACTTGCTACTTCTGTATATTTCCAGAGATCAGGTAGTAATGGAAACATTGGATCGGACAATAGACACTTGGAACCCTTCGAGAGGATCACTCTCACTTTTCGGTCAGAGACCTCCAAAAAAAGTCCAGAAAACGTAATCGTTAATACTGAATAATGTAATTATTTTAGAACTTTATTCTATAATGCATAAAAATTATTAGAATTGAAAATTTTGTTGATTGACAAACATTTAATAAACCGATAGTAGACGGAGTTAACGCGGAAGAAACGGTCGGTGTTGAGTTGGCACGGTACGGTTCGATCGGTCGATATGATTCGGTCAGCTGATAAATTCGATTGGTTGCTACTTTTCGGTCGATCAGTAAAGTCAGGTTGAAGTTTAGGTAAATCCAGGTTAGGCCGGGAATGAGCTGAGTTGTGTTTATAGTACAGTTCTTATAGTTTGATAGTCAGTTCATCGAGTGCAGACTTCCCGTAGGAGCCAGTTTGCTACTTACGACGAATTGAACAAATTGTGCGTCGGCGAGCGGTTTTAGAGTCCCACAGAAGCACCTATGGCAAGACGTGCAAGTGCTCCGTGAATTCGCATGCTGATTAATTCTCGCCTCAGTACGCTACGTCGATCGATGACGCGCGAGAGCATTATATCTATATATTCATGCGTATATCGAGTATGATAGTACTGCACGGTACAATTTTTTCGAAATTAATAAAAAATATTAAATGATACATTTGATAGAAAAAGCTATCAAAACCTGTAAAAATCTGTAGAAAGGCACAAATCTATCAGCTGGATTTGAAATCGCGATTTTAAAGGCACAAAATGGCAAATTTAAAGTTTTTTGGTAGCAAACAAAGGAATGAATCTATGAACAAGCCCTGGTGACTAACCAACTTTTCGAAAAATCACTTTTATAGTTCCAAACGAGCACAAGATGACTGATAGTCACTGAGTGGCATAAAGGCTCAAGCCATTGTCGTAATTTATATTAAGGTTTTACTGTGCTGACCTTACTATGCGTTAGTTTGGCGAGAAAGATTTGAATTGCAAAAGAAAAAATAATCTGCGATTTTAAAGATGCATTCAATTCTTGATATTTATATTACTAAAATCATTTAAATTTGTCAAGAGCCGAGTGAATATTGAAAATCGCAGATTATCTTTTCTATTGCAATTCAAATCTTTACCTCCAAACTATCGCAGAATGAGGTCAACACAGTTACAGCCTTCATTGAAATGACGACAATGGCTTCAGCCTTCGTTCTGCCCAATGACTATCATTCACCTCGCAGCTATCAATATTTAGTTTCTTCCATCATTAAAATGTCCACTGTTATTAGCATGAAATAATCTCGTGCTTCTTTGTAATTATAAAAGTGATTTTTCGAAAAACTGGTGAGTCACTGGGGTTTGTTCACAGATTCTTTCTTTTTAGTGCTATCAAAAAACTTAAAATTTTCACTTTTGTACCTTCAATATCGCGAGTTCAAATCCAGCTGAAAAGTTGACAGGGTTTGACAGGCGCGTAATCCTAACCCTCAAAAAGTGCGTTTAGCGTGGATATTATTTGCCACGCATATTGCAAGTAGGTGTACTCGAACTACTGTCTGAGTGTCCTGACTTCTAGAACCCAGAGCTTGTTACGCCACTAGAATCGAAGTAGTAAATTTTATACATATATTTATAAATAAATTCAAACATCAAATAAAAGATAAAAGGGGTTTACAAAATAATTATATCAATAATCAAATTAAAGCGTATGATAAGTAAAAGGGTAAGCAAAACTCAAATAAATAATTCGGAATAAATAAAAATTAGCATTTCTAATCAATAATTTAAAATCTCGAACATTTAAATTTTAGGTTTTCGACACTCCAGATTGAAAATAGTATATTTCGATACAAGAGGACAAACGGGTGTTTTGATAACTGCGAATGAAGCCGAGCCGAAGGCTAAGCGTAGTGAGGTGAAGCCGAGCCTCAGGTTTACACGGCGGCTTCACTCGTATCGAATACTATTTTCCTTTACAAATTCATGCAAAACCCTCGTTTATCCACCGTTTACAGACATCAAACCAATCGAAACCGGTGACAACGTTCTGCTCATCGATTTTGGGGTTTTGCTCATTGCTTTTGAGTACAGTGTGGAATCAGCCATTTTTCATGTCTGTAAACGGTGGTCAAACGAGGTTTTTGCATGCTTATGTAAAGAAAAAATAATTTAAGAATACATAATAAAATTCAAAAGCATTTTCAAGTCAAATAAACAAGAATAATTAGCAAATAATTCAATGAGAAAAAATAAAATTCAATAACAAATAGGTATTCGGTATAAAAACAATATAAACTGGATGATTTAGCCAAGGAATTTATATAAAATTGAAAAAGTGTAACGGTAATCTCGACTTATAGGGACTCCTTTCTCTCTGAGTACCGCTCCAATATTAGTCACCCAACTAAATTCCCGAAATCTAAAATTAATTGTCAAGGGCGCCAGATACGTAGTAATATCGCTCAAAACTTGAATCTCTAAATTTTAATTGCATATCTTGAAATAAAAATGGATTCCAACTATCTCATTGGAACAGGGATATCGTGGAGGCGCAAAACAACTCAGGCTGAAATTAAATGTGAAACAAAGAAAATATGGTTTATAGAATAAAGAAAAAAATGTCAGAATGAAAATATGTACAATATGAATTTAGAAAACAATGTAGATAGCGAGAATATAAGAAAACGTTAGTTTGAAATTTCAAACTACGAAGTTACGTAATATGACATGTCAATCATGACGTCACGTCTTACATTAATGTGTAACTCATGTTACGTAATTTTGTTCTGTTTGAATTTTGATTCACAAAAATGTATACGGCGAAATTAATTCATGAAAAGATTTAACAAACTCATAAGAATTCTCAAATACTGTTACGAGGGACGTAACTGAGATGCCTCCCTTCCCCCACTTTTAGGTGTGACGTGATGTGGACACTTCACACACAAATTCCGTTTCCTCTCCAAAGACTGATCGACGAATGACGTTACGCTGGAGCTGGAAAGGGCTGGCCATAACCGTTCTAGGACCCACTAGAGTAACAACCTTATTACAATACTGACAAGTAATAACAAATAAATGAAAGAAACGGCAAAAGAGAGAGAGAGAGAGAGAGAGAGAGAGATGGCACTATACCTCATGGGTGTGTCTCGTTGTTACGTAATCGTTACATTCAGCTTAGAATTATCACTCATGTAAATGTAATTTTACAAACCGGGATTAATCCACAATAATTTATATAAAGCTCTAAACTTTACCAAACATTCGACAATACTATATCAATACTTTAAATGAAAAAGCAACTCTGCCTCTATGCCATACATGGGCGTTGGCAGAATGTTAGGTAATCTTTACAGTTTACAAAAAGCTCTAAAACTCAACAAAGGCAAAGAAATCAATAAAGCAGACGCCTACCTTGTTTCCGCAGACCAAAAAAAGTTAGAATTAATCCATTTTGGAGGAAACTGAGGCATTTTTCTCATTTGAAAAACTCTACGAAAACTCCACGAACGTGAAAACTTTAATTTGATTTGGTTCTCCGGAAACTCGGTAAGTTGTAAATAACTAAATAGCATAAACATTACTTAAATCTAAGAGTTTACTTTTTTCACATCACTCATTCTTCTATACTGTAACCAAATTATTTTAGGGCCGTTACATTACGTTCCTCGACAAGTATCTACGTTAAATTTTAGACTAAAAAGTATATTCAATTTAAGATATTTATGCAATTGATGCCAAAATATTTCTTTCAATAATTCAGTAATAAATAAAATTCTGGAAGGCTGGTAGGTTGAGATTGAGAGAAGATGAACCGTGTTACCAGACAAATATAATCTATTGTAAAAATATAAACAAATCCAAGTCTCAATAATTTACAAAATCATCCACATAATAAACAAGATAATATATGCGAGCCGTTGATCAATAATATCAGTCATACAAAATAAAAGAAACGTTAAATTCAAAATTAGCAAATTATAAAGTCACGAAAATAACCGTATACAAAAATATGGCCGCAAATTGCATAAAAAATGACATAAAAGCGTGTATGAAATAAATCATGTATATCAGACGAGCAATCAATAAAGAGACAATGTAAATTCAGTAATATCGTACCCGAAAATCAACAGAAATACACGGAAACATGTGGTATAAATGGGATACGATACCTAATCATTGAAGACAATTAAAAGAGGTGAGACCAGGCGATTTTGCCGAGAGAGGATGAAGAAGTCAAGATAAGTAAAACGTCGATGATAAACAGAATCCCGAAATACGTCCACAAAGATCGCTGTCCTTTCATCCTTTTAAGCTCAAATATACAATCCTGATCATCACATAAAATAGAGTTGTGAAATAAATGGCTCCGCCAGACAGAAATGCGTTGGCCAAATCAATCGATCATAAAAAACGCCATACTCTAGAACTAAAAAAGCAAAGACACACGTTATGCACCGCACTATCACCATAAGATATCATAAATTTGTTCTTTATTTCAACTGAATCAAAAATCTCACCTCTGGAAACGAGTTAGCGTGGCGCTGAATTTTAATTGCTCGCTGTAATAGCTGTGATAAGAGAATGAGCCTCGGCTCTTACCAGCTCGCTTGTCTCCTCGGGAGATTGATTCTTCTATCGTCGACAAAGCGTAAGGTGATAGGCTTACCGCTTCAATAGTAACACTCATACACTTAAATCTAAAGGAGTTACTGCTGGTTGCTTTAATTTATTTCCCGTTTCTAAAAAAAAAACTACAAATTAATCAAAAATCCTGACTAAGTCATTGATAAGGATTAAATCCTACTTTGGACCATGCTCCGAAATATACAATGTTGTCCAAAGTTTGCCCTCGCCAAGGAAAAGTATTTTCACGCTCACTCATAAATGGCGCATAATGTTTTTATATAAAAACTTGAAAAGTCCCAACCATGCCGACTCTCCCCTATAATTAAATTTGATGTATGTAATTGCAAGCTACGTGCTGTTGTGTCGAGTTCACAAAATTAAGTGAGAGAATCAAGTTCTCACACTAGCTCGTTAGCTTGGTAGAATTTAGAGAATTAAAAATTAGGAGAAAAGGGCTGATGCGCGTAAGACTAATTTCTAATACATCGCATGGTCGGGAGAAGGATAACCAATGAGGTCCGCTTCCGATTCGTCCATCCGATGTCTTTTCTTCTTCTTTTTCACTGCTCCTTATCGGTTGCTGTTGAAAGACACAGTGATTCCGAATTCCTTCGTGCGAGAGGGAGTGAAACGCAAAATCTTTCATGCTTTTCAGATATTAAAATTGAAGTGGAGACAAGCGAATCCTTGCTTCAAACCATAAATAGGGATTGAATCCTTTCATGCTCCAAATAATCATAGAGAAAAACATATGGCATTAAAAGCAAGTAAACGTCTATTTGAAGACAAATAAATGATATACGATAACGTAGATAATTAGGTGAAATTACCTATTTTACGTAATTCTGGGGTAATTGCCTCAGTCAATCCTTGCCAAGGATGTCCTTAGTTATTAGGATGACCATCACCAATCCTTCTGTCCATTAAAATTGACAGTTATGTCTTTAATGTCAAAAGGGATGGTGGAGAGAGAGATAACTACATAAAGAACCCAAGGAAGCGTATTGGTGGCGAAAAACTTTTTGAAGGCAGTGTTGCGAATGATGAAAATGAATCAGCTGATAGCGTAAGTGGCTGGAATGTCTATGGCTTCTTGTTCAAGTCCGAAAAATTCCGAGATGTACAAAATAAAAAAATAAAATAAAATCAGGCCTAAATAAAAATTTTACAAACAAAATAAATAAAATTCTAAGTTTAGAATACAAGCAAAAGTTAAAAAAATAATAAAATGGATAAAATAAAACTAATACAGAAAGGAGTTTAGCGAGAGCACTAGAGCTTTTATTGAAATAAAAATTGAATTTAAAGTTGAAAAAATTTACAACATCAGAGCGCGCGCGCGTGTGTGTGTTTGTGTGTATATCAGGCTTTTTCGTGATCTTATAATATTTTAAGATATTAGGGCATTTAATAGGAAGGACAATAGAAGGCATTTTTTCTCAATAGCACTCACCATAAAATTTGACGTTGTCTGATCGAAATCAAACTTGTATAAAGTGTAGTACCTGAACAGGATCAGAAGGACAATCTTTGCAAAAACAATGTCCTGAACGTGAAATCTGACGTTATGATTAGGAATCATTTGCCAAGGTGATTTTCCCAGATAAGGAAACATGGCATAATAAATGGAAACGAAAGGTAATGTTTAAATCGGGAAGACTCAAATGGTACATGGATGGTTCCAAAGACTAAATATTGGTTCCAACAACATATTATTTTAACTATAAACTCAGTCAGATAGTATTAGACTTTGCCACCATTCTATTAGAACTTTTTTTGCTTGACGTATATTAGTTAATAGAAAATCTAATTATTTCGTTTGTTTTAGAATGTTGAGCTACCGGATACGTTTTCACGGGAATTGCGCTCACTTTTGGAAGGATTGTTACAACGAGATATTAACAACAGACTAGGTTGCCGGGGTGGTGGAGCTGATGAGTTAAAAGAGCATCCATTTTTCAGTGGTATAGACTGGCAACAAGTTTACCTTCAAAAGTATACACCACCATTGATTCCACCTCGAGGAGAAGTAAACGCTGCTGATGCTTTTGACATAGGCTCTTTTGATGAAGAGGACACCAAAGGAATCAAGTTAACTGATGCAGATCAAGATCTCTATAAAGATTTCCCAATGGTTATTTCCGAAAGATGGCAGGGAGAAGTGGCTGAAACTGTGTTCGAGACAATCAATCAGGAAGCCGACAAAGTGAGCTATATATACCTATGAACATCCCGGTACTGGGTGATAAACGACAAAAAAATAAACACAAAGGCCTCTGGAAAATAAGTCTCATAAGTATTAAGATAGTGTGTGTGATGTCGCTTCACTTCAGGATTCTGATTAATTCATTCTGCCAAACTTTGAAACTTTACTGTGCCCAAAATAAGGTCCAGATCAAATTTTATCAAAGGACTTTTCGGTTTCTTTTTTTTTCCTATATCACCAAGTACCGGGACACCCAGTACAGGGTGTCCCATCATCTATACAACTACCGGTAATATGTAATATATATATATTGAGCACAGTAAGGGCCGATTTCACCATCTCTGATTAAATCCATGATTAACTAATCATAGTTATTTTTTAATCAACGTTTAAATCAGGATTAACCAGCGAAGCGTTCCACCATGTATTTTTCATCTCTGGTTCGCAATAACATCTAGTTTCAGCCTATTTCTGTTGTACCTGCGATCCGATTGGCTGAGTCAAAAAACTTGTACCAGCGCGCCAAGTCGGCCTCCGACTTAGAAAAACTCGTGTTTTTCTGTTTTTTATTTTTATTATCAAAGTCGACACGGAAGCGTTTCTAAGAAATATGTTTTAAAAAAGTGATCAGTAAAGTGATTGTGTGTCAAGCGAAAAGAAGAGAAAACATAAACTATCTGTCAAGTTGTATCAACTTTTGTACTCATTCAATGAGCACTTTGCTTCCTGTAAGCAAATATGATTTGCTTCCTCAGAGAGGAAGCATTAAGTATTCTTTACATCAGCATTAAATTTTGATTATTTGAGAAGTTATATTCAAAATATTTATTTTTGAAAATTCTAGTAAAGCATAACTTTCTTATTTTTCAATGAAATGAAATTTATGGACCAATCGATTGGTCTAGACCCAAAGAATCTTCATTTTCTTTACATCAGCTTTAAATATAAATTATTTCAGAAATTATTGTCGAAAAATTAGTTTTTTAAAAATACAATTAACCATAACTTTATTATTTTTCAATTAAATGAATTAATCTTACAGGTCAATCGATACGTCTCGACATAAAGAATATTCAGTTTCCTTATGTCAACTCAAAATTTTGATTATTTTAAAACATAGAGTGAAAAAATAACTTTCAAAATTATAAATAATATTTGAGAAGTTATAGTGGAAAAATGAATTTTACGAAAATTATAAAATACTTTGTTAAACCATCTATTCTAAAAAGATGATTGAGTCGAAGTCGAAATATCGTAACGCCTATTCCGCACTCTTGATTCGTCGTGTAAGTATCGATAGTGATTTTCGAGAATCGATACTTGCCGAATCGTAAATTACACACGTGAATTTTATTTGAAATTTTGAATTTGGTTTTGTTAATCATTTTGTCACGAGTCTAAACTTGAAATTGTATGGAATTTTTAAACATTTTATGTAAGATAATGGGATTTTAAATGTTATCATAGAATTTTAAAGAATTTCAAGAAGTTCCTGGGAATTTTTAGAATTTTTCACGACTTTGATCAGATTTTAATCGGACTTCGAGGTACTTTTTTTTTTCTTTTTGGTGAGGAGAAAAGTTGGCGAAATCTTGTATAGACGTTGTACAGGACTCTCCTAGGCCGGGTCTAGGCATACCTGTTAAAACCAAAAAACTCTTCTTTCGAGCCCATATGCTGCTCGCGGAAACGCCTGTCGGCTTCTTACTTCGCGAGCAGTGGGTTCCTGCTTAAATTCGCTTATGCGACTCTTCCGTCATCCGTTCCCCGTAAGCAATTGCTGGGGGATTTTTCTGGCCCTATCCGTTTATGTTTCCCCTGGAACGCCCATCGAGATCTTTAGTCCTCATCACATGCGTGATGAAAGACTCGACGCGCTGCCAGCACTCCTCAGACTTGAGCATGAGAGGGACCACTATTTCGGGGGTGAACTCAGTGTTCACCGCCCGGCGCAGGGCCTCCCTTGCCACTTAGCATGCTTCGCAGACGAAGAGTGTGTGCTCCGCATCGTCCACAGGGGGACCGCAGTAGTCACACATCTCTTCGTCTCTCTTCTTGAAGCGTTTCAGGTATGCGTTGAAACAACCATGTCCCGTCAACGCCTGCGTCGGATAGAAGCCAACCTCGCCGTGCTTCCTTTCCAGCCAGGGAGCGAGCTCCGGGATTAGACGATGTGTCCATCTCCCCGTCGACTCCCCGTGCCATCCCGCCCGCCATCTCTCGACGAGCCTGCGTCTAGCCTCCTTACAGATGACTTCCTTCATGCGAGCGTCATCCTTTTCCTCTCCACCGACCTGCGTTAGCTCCTTGCGGAGACGAAAGGTCTCCTCTCTTTCCCTCGCTAGCAGGTCGATTGGCGGAACGCTCGCCAGGACCAAAACAGCGCTCGTCGAGACAGTGCGGTAGGCTGAGATAATTCTCAGCGCCACACCTCTCTGTGCTGAGAACAGCGTTTTCAGGATGGCCCGGGTGTCGAGGGCCGATGACCACACCGGTGCTGCATATAGCAGCTTCGAATGCACCACGCTCGCAACCAGCCTTCTCTTCGCTTCCCTGGGTCCACCAATGTTGGGCATAAGCCGAGCTAAATTAGCTCCACATTGGATGGCTTTGGCAGTCGCAAGCCGGAGGTGTTCGCCGAAGCTAAGCCTACGGTCTAACTGCACTCCCAGGTACTTCAGACTCCTGCCCCACTGGACTTCGAGCCCGCACAACACAATCTGTGGAGGTTGGAAGGATCTCCTGTCTGTAACGAGAAGCGCCTCGGTCTTTTCCAGGGCCATTTCGAGGCCATCGGGTAGTTCCATTCGAAGAAAGTCATCGTACATGACATTCCACACGAATGGCCCCACCCTCGATCCCTGAGGGGCGCCGCATGTCATCTCCTCTTGGAGGGTCCACGCGTCGCCCTCGTAGACCACCCACCTGTCGTTTAGATAGTTATCCATCATTCGCAACAGATAGTCTGGCACCTTCTTACGCATCAGCGCTTCGATGCAGATCCTCCATCTCGCGGAGTTGGACGCATTGCGAATGTCGATGCTGATCAACGCGCAGAATCCTTTTCGCTTACCAGTTCCTTTTCTTGCTTTCGTTGCAAGGTCCACCACCGCCTGTATGGCGTCAATTGTGGACCTGCCTTTGCGAAAGCCGAACTGGTTCTCCGACAGGTCGTATTCGCCCTGCATTTGGCTCTGAAGTCTCTGTAGAATCAAGTCCTCCAGAAGCTTCCCCACTGTGTGCAACAGACATATTGGTCTGAAGGATGAAGCCTTATCTAGAGGCTTTCCTCCCTTTCTGAGGAGGACCAGTCTCTGCCTTTTCCAGTCCGCAAAGAACTCCCCCGCTCGAAGACAAGAGTTAAAGGCTTCAAGAAGGATCTCAGGATACACTCCGATCACCTCTTTGAGGATCTCGTTCGGTATACCGTCAATCCCCGGTGCCTTATTGGTCTTCAGCCTTTGACTCGCCGCCTTTAGTTCCTCGATTGTGAAGAGCTCCTCACTACTGACCACGCAGGATCCCCAGTCCTCCCGTGGAAATGATTCTACTCGCGGGAACAGGGTCCTCACGATTCGGCGGACTCGATCGGGTTTATCCAGGCTGGGGGTCCTTCGTCGAGTCACCAATTTAATCGCAACTATCTTGAAGGCAAATCCCCACGGATCCTTCTTGACCTCCCCGATCAAGTCCTTCCAGAACTGAAGTTGGCTTCCACTTATGGCCTTCTTGTAGCCACCCCTTTGAGCGGGTGGCTTTCCGGCGTTTGTCTTTGCAGAGCCGTTTTGTGTTCCAGGAGGGACGTTTTCGTTTAACGCCCCTTCCTTCCGTCCCTCCAGTGTCCCGGTTCTTAATACTGAACTCGATGCATTGGTAGTCGCTCAGGGTTGTTTCCTCTAGGACCTGCCAATCGCCTATCCTCGCCGTAAGTCGGGGCGTGGTAATCGTGAGGTCGATTATCGACCCCGCGGCCCCTCGTCTGAAGGTGTTTTCCTGGCCCCGATTCAGCACTATTAGGTCGTTCCTGGCGACCATCTCGCTCACCAAGATTCCCCTCCTGTCCGTTCGGGTTTCGCCCCACTCCGGTGACTCGCTGTTGAAGTCACCAGAAATGAGGACCTGCCCGACTGCCTCTTTGAGGCTTTCCTCAAGAGCGAGAATCTCGGACTCGAAGATGTCAAAGGGGTCGCTAGGGGAGAAGTAGCAGCTGTAAACGCGTACCGCCATCTCCGCCCAGACGAACCCTCTGTCTGTCTCCAATACTCCCCCAACCACCAAATCGGGGTTGCACGTCACGATCTCAGCCCTCCGTGATGCATCCTGGAACCAGGTAGGGTTTTCGGATTTCCAGTACTGCTCGCTGATGAGCAGTACATCAGCCCTCCTCTCTCTGGCCGTCTGCATCAGGAGGCTTTGGGCGTCCCTTCCCCTCCCGAGGTTGAGTTGCAGAAATCTCATTTTCTGCTCCTCAACCTCTTTAATTCCGCCCGGAATGCCGGACAGGAGCCACTTCCCGCAGCATGGGCGAACTCCTTTACTCCCTTGTCGGAGCACGTCAGGCATTTTGGGGTGCCCTTGCACTCCCGGGCCACGTGTCCCGCGCCTCCACACCTCTAACAGGCATCTTTCCTATTGGGGCCGCTGCAGGCGCCGGAGACGTGTCCATACCCGAGGCATTTGTAGCACCTCACTACCTCCACGTGCTCTCGGATGCGGTAGTTCACCCATCCGAGGCGTATCTTGCCCAGCCGGAGCAGATTATCGGCGTCTGCCCTGGCCAGGTTTACCACTGCAGCCTTTACCCCACCGAAGCGGGAGTAGAGTCTGCTTGGCCCTTCCGGAGTGCCCCGGCCCAGCGCCTTGCCTATCGCCTTTAGGACCTCCTCCCTGGTCACCGTCTCGTCGAGATCCCTTACCTCGACTGTTCTTGTGGCGACCAGGGCCTGACCATTTGCTCGCTCCCCAATCGCCTGGTCCAGCATCTTTTTGAAGGCCGGAACATCCCCTCCCTTGTCCTCCTTACCGACAGGACTTCAAGTCCTGTCTCATCCGGCCTGACCCGCGCTTTCATGTCCTTCAGGATTTCGGTGTAGGACTGACCGTCCTTCGCCGAAACCCTGATAGCATCGCCCGACCTGGCGAGAGAGGAGCGTTTTGGAGGCTTTTTTGCCTTCGAAGGCGCTCCTTTTGTCTGCCCCTTCTTCTCCTTCTTCTCTTTCTTCTTCTTCTCCACCAGGTGCCAGTCCTCCGCCTTCTGGGTGGGCTGGCTCCTGGTGACCTGCGCAAACGTGGGCGATGTACTGCCCTTGCCTTTTTTGCTCGCCCTGTTCCCTGGCGAAGAGAGAGCTTCCCTCTTCTCCCCTCTGGGCTTGTCACCCATGGATGCCGAGCGCATCCTGCGAGCCGCAATGATCTTTCTGGTGGCGAGGTGGGAATCCAGCCTTCTCTGGATTTCCGTCCCGCTCTCTACCAAGCACCTATGAGTGTTTTGGAGGCTACCGAGAACCTCTCCAGCCTCCCGAATACTCGTCTTCACCGGGCCGGGGTTGTTCTTCAGCATTCCATCCTGAATGATCTTGAACGCCCGGCCTAATCTCTCTATTTTTTCTCCTTGCTCCCTCAAGAGCTGAAGGATATCCTGCCATTCCCCAGCTCCCGGGGGGCAGCGTCTTTCTTATTTTCCTTACCTTTTTCCTCATTTTGTAGGTTCGCCATAAGATTTATTTGCCAGCGCATCGTGCGTAGAGGAGCGGGCTTGAATAGTTGGGAACGGGTATACCCTCGGACCGCAGTCCTACCCCAGTTCCCTGAGGCCCAACCTCCGTTTTCCGGTTCCGGAGGAGCTCCCACGGAGCTCCTGTAATACACGGACGAACCGGGCTCGCTCGAACGGCACAGATCCCGACCTCTGTGCCCAATACGCACTACCTGATCAAGGTCCCAAAGGGGCTGGTCCCTGATCCCGTGTACAGTCGTCACCTCGGCAGAGCTAGCTCACATCAGCCCCACCCCCCAGTGAGTCGGAAATAACGCCACTCGGCGGCGGGACACTCCCGGTGGGACCCCGCACGGGAACGATCATTGGACTGGTCTTAGTCGTTGACGGCCGTGCGGTGTCCTCCCAGACGCGTACATTGATCCATCATCTTTCGCGGGGATAGACGCGTTTATAGCGCACCCCTTCATGCAGCGGGGCAACACCCGTTTATAGGGCTCCCCATCAGGCACTCTCTGATACACTCTTAACTTCACTACCTGGGACAGCCGTCCTTCACCATTCATGGGGATAAACGCGTTTATAGCGCACCCCTCACGCAGCTGGGGAAGTACCCGTTTATACGGCTCCCCTTCATTCTCTCACAGACTCATCGGGACACCGCACCCTCCATGACCCGAGGGCCGCCCGCTAAGCCCTCCCACCGCGTCAAGGTTCCAGTCCAAGGGAAGGGACTTCAAGGTACTTTTATGTCTTTTAGAATATGTATCTGGGATTTGAATAAGGAATTTAAAACTTTATAGGGAGCTTTATTGAGGAATCTCAAAAGCTTTTTATGATTTTTAACATTTTTTTTAGAATTTACAAATATTTCGAAGGTTTTCGTCAAATTTTAAGGGTTTTCAAGAAATTTTTCGATTTTTAAAAGATTTTGTGGAATTTTTATTGGTTTGATGGAGTTTTATGAGATTTCTAATAATTTACATAAAAGTATTTCCAGAGATTTTTCTGATTTTTAAAACATTTTGTAAAATTTTAAAGGACTTCATGGAATTTGATAAAATTTCTAATGATTTTAAGGGATTCTTCTAAATGTGAAGGAATTTCAAGAGGTTTCTAGGCAGTTTTAGAGATTTTCACTAATTTTAACATGAATTTCAAGGGATTAATAATTTTAAAAGTTTTTATGTGCATTTTTAACGATTTTTAAGTAATTTGTACGAAATTCAAGAGATTTTTAGGATATTAAAACGATTTTGTAAAATTGTATGGGATTTTAGGATATTTCGTGAAATTTTAAGTAATTTTAAAAGCTTGGTAAGAGTTTTATGAGGGTTTAAGGAATTTGAAATATTATCCTGGAATTTTAAGGAATTTTATGAGATTTATAATAATTTTAATTGATTTTGAAAGATTTTTCTGATATTTAAAACATTTTGTGAAATTTTAAAGGATTTCATGGAATTTGATAAAATTTCTAATGATTTTAAGGGATTCTAAATATGAAGGAATTTCAAGAGGTTTCTAGGCAGTTTTAGAGATTTTCACTAATTTTAATATGAATTTCAAGAGATTAATGATTTTAAAAGTTTTTATGTGCATTTTTAACGATTCTTAAGTAATTTGTACGAAATTCAAGAGATTTTTAGAATATTAAAACGATTTTGTAAAATTGTATGGGATTTTAGGATATTTCGTGAAATTTTAAGTAATTTTAAAAGCTTTGTAAGAGTTTTATGAGGTTTTAAGGAATTTGAAATATTATCCTGAAATTTTAAGGAATTTTATGAGATTTATAATAATTTTAATTGATTTCGAAAGATTTTTCTGATATTTAAAACATTTTGTGAAATTTTAAAGGATTTCATGGAATTTGATAAAATTTCTAATGATTTTAAGGGATTCTAAATATGAAGGAATTTCAAGAGGTTTCTAGGCAGTTTTAGAGATTTTCACTAATTTTAATATGAATTTCAAGAGATTAATGATTTTAAAAGTTTTTATGTGCATTTTTAACGATTCTTAAGTAATTTGTACGAAATTCAAGAGATTTTTAGAATATTAAAACGATTTTGTAAAATTGTATGGGATTTTAGGATATTTCGTGAAATTTTAAGTAATTTTAAAAGCTTTGTAAGAGTTTTATGAGGTTTTAAGGAATTTGAAATATTATCCTGAAATTTTAAGGAATTTTATGAGATTTATAATAATTTTAATTGATTTCGAAAGATTTTTCTGATATTTAAAACATTTTGTGAAATTTTAAAGGATTTCATGGAATTTGATAAAATTTCTAATGATTTTAAGGGATTCTAAATATGAAGGAATTTCAAGAGGTTTCTAGGCAGTTTTAGAGATTTTCACTAATTTTAATATGAATTTCAAGAGATTAATGATTTTAAAAGTTTTTATGTGCATTTTTAACGATTCTTAAGTAATTTGTACGAAATTCAAGAGATTTTTAGAATATTAAAACGATTTTGTAAAATTGTATGGGATTTTAGGATATTTCGTGAAATTTTAAGTAATTTTAAAAGCTTTGTAAGAGTTTTATGAGGTTTTAAGGAATTTGAAATATTATCCTGGAATTTTAAGGAATTTTATGAGATTTCTAATAATTTTAATTGATTTCGTGAGATTTTTCTGATATTTAAATGAGTTTGTGAGAGTTTCAAAGGATTTCATGGAATTTGATAAGATTTGGTTCGGACAACAAAATAATTTTGTTGGTATTTATGTAACAAAATTTTTTTGTTGGCTCAACTGAATTATTGTTGGGTCAAGAAAACGTTTTGTTAAACCAACAAATCGATTTGTTGAACTAACAAATCGTTTGGTTGAACTAACAAAAATTTATTTCAGCCAACAAAACATATTTTGTTGCATAAAATATTTTTCTGTGTGTAGGAATTTTGAGAGATTTTCATGAATTTTAAGCGATTTCGCAGGTTTTCAAAGGTTTCTTGCAATTTTTAGAGATTTTTACAAAGTTTATCATGGATTTTAAGAGATTAGAGAAATAAAATATAATAAATTATAGAGTATTGAAAAAGAATGTAAATGCGCACGCGAAGCGCGCGTTCGTTTTTGTTGTAAGAAATTCAACTAGGTATATAGTGGTCTAAGTGCAAAATTTCATCAATTTATCTCTACGCGTTTTCAAGAAATTGATGGATCGTGACACACAGACACATACACACATAAACATACACACATCCGGACATTTTATTATATCATCATATCAGATATATTGCCCTTGAAATTGTGTTCAAAAAACCTTTTTTAGGAAACTGGATTTTGTCACCATGACAAAGCTTCCTCTATGAGGAAGCAATTAATAACACAATTAATTCAATGTTTCGAAATAATTGATTCGTTCTTTAATTAATCGTGGTCTTCTCTCGTTGATGATATTTTCATCATCAGATTAAGATGAAGATGAAGATAAAATATCCTCATAGATTAGACCCATCATATTTCAAACTATATGCTGTAACACTTCACTTTTGACACTGAGGTTATGTTGAACCCCTTTAATCGCTGAACCAGCCAAAAATGGCCGGTTGAGTCAACCAGCGTTTAAACTAGTTTAACCATGGTTTAAAAGATGGTGGAACGCAACGTACTGATTAAATAAAGTTAATCGATGGTTAAAATTTAACCATAGTTGGTGAAATCGGCCCTAAATCTTCAAAGTGGGACATAATGAACCAATTAGGAGCGAAATTTAGCAACCAATTGTTTCTCACCAACAGGCACACTATCTCAACATTTGAAACACAAACAAATGGTTGCTAAATCTCGCTCCTGATTGGTTCATTATGCTCAACTTTGAGGCTTTACTGGGCCCAAATTAAGGCCCAGATCAAAATTTACCAGAGGACTATTCTGTTTCTTTTTTTGTGGTCTATCACATATTA